>JAGKTI010001536.1:37290-47932 GCA_018397915.1 Birgus latro | reverse complement strand
AATCCATGCAGTGTTGCTCCATGAGGAGCATAGGAGCCTGGGGCTGAGGAATTTGGTCCTGACATTTAAGATGACAGTGACGAGCCCCACTCAGCCCTGAGTGGCATTATGTAAACAAGAAACCCCAACCATCCCTTGGATTTAATCCTGCACCTGCTCAATCTATTGGAGCGCCTTAATTACGCACTAAACCACCAGGTGCCGTAATTTGGTTATATGGTTACCGCCAAGCGTAGTGAATGGTGTCCTGGTATACAGGAAGTCATTTAGCTTGTCACTTAGTGTAGAGTCGCCCGTAGACATAAGGAAGAGGGAAGCATGAAGGAAAGAAATACAAAAGAGGAAGTAAGAAAAGATGAGAGGAAAGGGCAGGCATCCGAGAGCAGCACCACATCGAGTGAGTGGATGGCGAGTGCTCCACCTCGCCTACCACATATAAATGCAAATATATATATGTACAGTACAGTATATATGTATAATATTAGGGTGGTGTTTAATTTTCAACTTGAAAAATTTGCTTCAGCTGCTGCAGGACTTTGTTCCTGTTGATTTAAAAAGTGATGTATGCAAATCTTCATGCTTATTAGATAATTTTGACTGGTACCACATCATTTTCAAAGTTATATTATTATGGCATCATGTTGATATACCATTGTGTTACCTAGGTCCCCTCCTCTCCTCCCTGGGGGGGGGGTGTCATAAGAACCCAGCTCCCACTCATTGTTGCCAAGATTTATAGCTTGCTATTGCTGCCAGCTGTAACCTTTTTCGTATCTGGATACACTTGCCTGTGTTGCTGAGTGACCTGGAGGAGAAACTGCCGTTGATCTTCATTCTTAGTCAACACTGGATTAAACTCTTGAATCAGTGCTACCCCTCTTTCACCCTTCTTTCAGCAGTCATTTGTTACCTGCAGCCTGGATGATGTGCTCAACTTCCTTGTAATCCTCACGATTTTCCCATGTGGTTGGATCGAATTCTAGGAATGAATGGTCAAGGCCAAGCAGTGTGAAGATGATCTTGGTGTTACTGGTCACAGAACTTGAAATTGTTTTCTGATTCATTGCTGTCACTTCAAGTCCAACTGTTGTTCTCTTTAGTTGATCTTTACTTCCATCTTCGTTAAGAGTCATCACTATGTTTCACTTGTCTTTAGCATCAACAGTTGAATCAATAAAGGCCAATCCAACTAATTGCTCTGACAAATACCACAAGTGATGTCCAAATGCTTTTAGGCAGACTTGTGAGGTGTCCTTATCAGGATAAAGTGACAATTCCTGGAGATGCCTCAGATCATTTGCTGGAGCTAGAACTGCTTTTGTTGCCATGAACCATGATTTCAGGTATTGCTTCATGAACACAACAAATGCTTCAATCCTCAGTCTTGCTTCAGTGTGATGCTTGTCTGATGATGGAGAAGATAGACTTTGATGCTGTATATAACTTTAGCCATTCATGTGGCATGGAGGCAAGCACCAGGGTGCTGAAACCATGTTCCACAGAGTGGTACCCAAGACAACAATGGACGGTTCTAGCAGTTCCGATAATCATCTCGATGTTAGCTTTCTTGCAACTTCTTCATAATAATGCAATGAGCTCATCACATTGCCACCCACTATCAATCACCAGCATTTCCTCATTGTCATTCAAGGCCTGAAAGCGTATTGTGTCAGTATTATTCCGCTTGGCTTTGAACTGCATGAATATTTGAATATTGGGACCAGAGGACTCTCCAAGGCAAATGACGAAGGCCTTTTGAACAAGGATCTCAAAAATGTGATGCCGACAAGCCAGGTGGAGGAGATCCTTGTGCAACTGTTGTTGGATAGGGGTGCATGCCCCTGATCACAGTCCGGTGTTGCTGGCAGTGGTGTTGAATGCCATTCCTTCCACATGTTCAAATATAACCCAGTCATTCAAGGTTTCAATGATGACATTGGCCATGGCCTTTCCTGTCCCTGATTCCAAACTCGGTACATTCAAAAGCTTTGAAACTCCATCACCTGTGATGAGAATTGGAAGGTGTTCAGCGACATAGGCTCCTGTTACATCAGAAATTAGTTTTCCATCCCAGTTCACTACAAGTTGCACAGTTGGATAGAATGATTTCTTCTGCCATTCTTCATATTCCCTCCAATTCTTGATTTGATCTCGGCAATTACTTTCCCTGTAATAGTATACATTTTTGGATCTTGTCCACCGGCAGAAATGGTCGCAGAAAGCAGATGGACTGCAGCATGGTCTGAAGTCTTGGTCCGATCTAAAGCATCAGCAGCTGGAGAAGTGACAACTGTTTTTCATGCTTGTTGACATTTCAGAGGAGGAGCTGCAGCCGAAAAGGAAGGACCCTCTATATCTGTTTAATCGTCACCTGTTTCGTTTTCATCACTAGTTGGGCTTTCCTCCAGCTCCACTATTTTCTCTCTTACTGCTTAGTGACATTCCTCGCGCTGTCTCCCCTCCCGTTCAATCTGTTGTCCCTCTCTCTGTCTTCGTTCTTTCTAGTGGAGTTTGACATAAAAAACCAGCATCGAACCTCACCTCCTTTTCTCCCTCCGAGTCACAAAACTCCTTATCCCTACGATTTTTGATGAAGTCAAAGGCATTCATATGTGCATTGGCAGAGAGATCTTTCATCTGTTCTAGGAAGTTCTTTCTTTTCTTCTCCTCTCTTTCTGTATTCCTGCTCTTACTCTTCACCATCTTTCTCCATTCTTTATAGAGAGATTCGTTTTGGGGGATACGATTCCATGGCTCAGATGCAGGAATGTGATCTCTCTCCCAGAATCCCCCTAGTTCCTTAGACAGAACACATGCTGAATCCTTCAGTGTACATGTCTCTGTTCGCATCAGGTAGAAAAGTCACGCTAACACATCTCCATAAGAAGGTAACTTACTTCCAAGTAGTCTTTCACTTGGTTGGCCGTGTTATTGGTTTTGCTCCTGCTTTTCATCACTGGCGTTGACAATTTCAAAACTTCAGTCATAGTAAAAAGTGCTTAATAATAACTCAAAAGGCATATCCCTGATAAAAGAAACAAATACAGTTATTACTTAAATGTAGCCTCCAGTGAAGTAAAGCAAACACATTTTTCCAATAACAAAAAAGATTATTATCACAACAATAATTTTGCTTATTAGGCTCAAACTTTTGGGTAAGATGCGGCTCCAGTAAATGTCATCCAGTTTGGCTAAAATTTTGTGTCTCAAGAGTTTACACCTAAACTTACAATATATATACTCTGCCAGCAAACAAAATATTCCAGAATTACTTCCCCCTTAGTAATAAGGACCACCCTAATGTACTGTACTGTATATATAATATATACATACAGTAATCTCCCTATTATTCAGACACCCATTATTCGGATCCCCCACTATTCGGACATCGTGGGCTGTCCACCCCCAAAATGCCCAAAAATTCAGAAAAATTCGAAAAAAAATCCGATTTTTTTGGACCACGTCAGTTTGAATTTCCCATGCGCGCCGATCGGCTGTGTTTACATGCGTGGCGCCTGTCTGTCCGTCCCATTTCCCGCTCTGCTCCTGGCTCGTGAACACGCTCCGACAATGGCGGCCGAAGTGATTGCTTTTGTGGTGATACCCTACCTCCTGCAGGGTCTAATGCTGCTCTTTACCTTCTTCATCATGTGTGATGATGGCCCTGCCTCCTGAGAAGAGGAAGAAAGTGGTTCTGACTCTGGAGAAGAAGAGGGAAGGGTACTGGAGAAGGTGGACTCCGGGTGGCTGACATCACGGATTCGTTGTGAATTCAATCTCCCTCGCTCCACCATGTTTGATATCAAGAAGTCCCGAGACAAACTACAGCAGTACACGGCTGATTTCGCTTCGAAGACCAAACGAAATGTGGAGAGGAAGGTGATGTTTAGTCCTAAGTATGCAGACATCGACCGATCCACGCTGATTTGGTATCGACAACAACGTGCTGCTGGTGTGTTGGTACATGGAACGGAGCTGAAAGCTGCTGCTGAGAAGTTCGCAAGGCTCCAGGACTCATCACTAGACCACACGGGAATTTACTGTTATGTACAGTGCAGTGAAGTGATGTGATCCCAGTTATGCGAAAAAAACGTTGTGGAAAGTGTTGGTGAGAAGTGCTGGTGATGTCAATTGCAAAGGTGTGTGCGGTGCAATTTCTTCGTGTCAAAGTCTGAGATGATAGAGCGAGTTATACATCAGGGCGACGGCTTCTTTTTCGTAAGTACCCTAACTTCATCAAAATTCCTTGTTTTGTTCTTTCCATATCATTAATCTTATGCATAAACTGTGTGCAAGATGATTTCCATAATGATTTTTATGTCTAACCTGTTTTCAGCATGCTGTAAATGTGTTAAAAAATTTCCCTAAATGTTAATCATAATTTCCTGCTTTCAATTCAGTTTTTTCATGCATGGTTTTAAGTGCACCAGCTATGAAAAAGGTGAATGCCAGTGAATTTCATGTCCGGTCATAACCTAACCTAACCTAATCTAACATTGTGTTAATCATAATTTCCTGCTTTTAATTTAATTTTTTCATGCATGGCTTTAAGTGCACTAGCTATGAAAAAGGTGAATGCCAGTGAATTTCATGTCCGGTCATAACCTTACCTAACCTAACCTAACCTAACATTGTGTTAATCATAATTTCCTGCTTCTGATTTAATTTTTTCATGCATGGTTTTAAGTGCACCAGCCATGAAAAAGGTGAATGTCAGTGAATTTCATGTCCGGTCATAACCTAACCTAACCTAACATTGTGTTAATCATAATTTCCTGCTTTTAATTTAATTCTTTCATGCATGGTTTTAAGTGCACCAGCTATGAAAAAGGTGAATGCCTTTGATTATTGTGCAAGATGATTACCATAAAGATTTTCATGTCTGACCTGTTTTCAGCATGCTGTAAATGTGTTAAAAATTTTCCCTAAATGTTAATCATAATTTCCTGCTTTCATTTTAATTTTTTCATGCTTGGTTTTTAAGTGCACCAGCTATGAAAAAGGTGAATGCCAGTGAATTTCATGTCCGGTCATAACCTAACCTAACCTAACCTAACCATTTTTCTGGTAACAATTTACATCATTTACTGTATTTGATGCTTTGTATCCAATAATTTAGTGCATAAAATGTGAGAAAAGATGATTTCCATGTCCGATACTTACTTACACTATGCTGGCAAGTTCTGACCACCTAGGCCTCACTCACCTCTAAATCATCATTTTTTGGTTAAAATTCAATTAATTCATGCTTTGTGTGCATTATTTATGTGAAAAGGGACCTAAATAAGTGCTATACATGTCCAGTAGGGAGTTAGGAAGGTAGTTTTCTGATTTAGGTTAGGTTAGGTTAGGGTCATGAATGACCAGTGCTGGAGCTTCAGGGCCCACTATTCGGACGAGACCACTATTCGAACATACCTTTGGCTCTGTTGTGTCGAATAATGGGGGGATTACTGTGCTTATATACACACATATAGTTTGCCTTGTTTTTTGTCTGCTCATGCATTTCTGGCCTTCACTTAACATTTTCCTCTACTCCTTCAGATCTGTTAGGTTGACTATTATGAAATTGATAATGAAAATTATAATTACTTTATCATAATATCTTTCAACAGTTTTTACATATAACATCAGTAATGTTTGTCTGGCAAAGTAGAACTGATTTGCTTTAATTGCTGTGTTATTGAAAATTTGGTTGATTACTAAGCTTTAACCTCGTCAGCCTAAGGGGTCTCGTAAGCTGGATAAAGTCTGATATACGTTGCATAAATAATAAAGATAATTATTTTTGTGTTGTCGGGTTTGATAGAGATAGCTTCTAACCCTTTCAACCCAATGAGTCTCCAAAACCTGAAAAAATTTATGAGAGCCAGAATAGTACAAAACGTACATCCTTGGGTTGAAGGGGTTGCAAGTGAGCTTGCTAACAGTGTAGTGGTTACCTGTTAAGTGTATTTTTTAAATGATAGTCTGATTGTGCAGGAGTGGTGGTGTTGGGTAAGTCCTCCCACTGTGTTCAGCTGAGCTTCTTCACACAGTTCCAGCAAAGTCTGTTGTATCTTGATTGTGAGAAGTAAAATCATAACCATATTTACAGTGCTGTACTTGGGTTGCACTGTATTTTAAGTTTGTGACAGTAGAGGTTTTACTGAAGCTCCAGGTTGTACACAGTGAGGCTCTAACGTCCACTCTGTTGCAGCCTCACACACTCACCCTCGGCATGTCAAACGGTTTGGTCCCAAGAAGCACTTTGGCTCTGGTGGTAGAGCCAAGATGGCTGGAATGTCTACTTGTTCTGGACAGAGTAATGATGGTGATGGTGTGAGCATCAATATTGAGGACTGCTGTCAGATGACTCTCTGTGAAACTGTAAGTCTTCTATTTCCCTACATCAGCTGGCATGCCCTGTAGGTTGGTGTAGTAGCTTAGTAAAACTCATGTGTGTCATTCATCACTCAGCCACATTTTGCTGAGTATCTGAAAAATTCATATTAAGATATTTTGTTATGAATGTAATTGCTAGCATGATTTTGAATCCAGAGTTAATATCCACTTGAGAAAAAAGATCCTCACTAGTTGCAGTAATACCATATTTACTTTATATACACAAGGAGTTTTATTATTGATAAACTTTGCTTCATTTCAGTAATAGTCTCTCACTGTTAACAGCAAATTTAGTTTAGTCAGTAACACTTTATCAGTGATTTGGCTTTTCTTCAGTTATTGCAGCTGTGCTTTGATTCTTTGCACTTGTGTGCCTTTGCATTGATGCATACATTTATAAGACAATAATTTTTGTTTTAATCTCTTCAAGGAATGGTATATAACTTTAATCTATACAAGAAATGGTGCATAAACCATGTAAACATGTGCTTGTGAGGCTTATCATAATTATTTCTTTTTTTTAAGTTTTATATTACAGTAGTATCATTCTTATTGTAAGTAAGCTTTGTCAAATACTTGAAGTCAGTTTTATATGGCATTCAAGGGTAACTTTTCAGTTAACCCCTTGAACCTGGTAACATACAGTATTTCTTTGTTTATTATTGTTGCCTCCAGACAGTTTTTTTTCATCTCAGGAAAGACTGGCTTGCAGGGGTTAGAAATAACCTCATGAACCACTCTACTACTTAGGTGCTCTGTTAAGCTGGTTGAAATTTTGTGGTAGCAGCAAGAATTAAAAAAAAAAAAAATGGAATGAAGAAGTCATTTATAATCTCCCTCCCTAGCCATGCTACACCAGTGTTAAGAAGGAGGGCAAGACATATCGGGGAAGCAGCCGAGGCACAAACAGATGTGAGGACAAGAGGGGCCTGCTTGACAACTGTGATGAGATATGAGTCCGGGGTCATCATACATCTAGATAGAGGGTTCATTATTAACGCTTCTTGACAGAATACTGGTTTAGATGAGGGAGCCAGGTATTCTTGATGCAGAAAGAAAATAATCCTCCCAGACAGTGGCAGTGAGGTAACAAAGGTCTTTCCATGTTAACCCTTTCACTATGAGAGACATCTGCTACTATGAATACAGTCCTTTGAACTTTGCAAAATTATTTAAGAGGTGAATTTGTTCTGAAGGGTTTGTTGAGACTTTCTTTTTAATCAGAGTTTTATGTGATCACCCGGCAAGAATAAAAATAAACCAGATCAACACTGGTAGTGAAAGAGTTATAGATGTAAATGTATTAACACTGCATTAGGGAGTCACATGGTAGCTGGAGGTCCACCCAGTCTTTTAGGCAGATTCATTCATTTACTGCCTTACTCTCAGGGGATGTGTGGTCATCTCATGGTAAATAGAATCAAGACAGGGACCAGGGCCATGCAGTGACAGGCTCTTGCATAACCTCATGACAATGCCTTTAGTTTTGGTAAATCATCTTCAGTGTGAAAGTCATTGCTGCCCTTGTCAGTTAACATTTGTTGTACTGTCTTCTTCAAGCTTAATGCAGCTCCTGTATCATTTAAAAAACAATTACCCATAGGTTTTTAAAGCATACAGTTTAATAGACATCTTAGTTGCACTGATACGCTGTCAGTGATTTGTGTGGAGAGTCACCATCAGGTGAACAAGAATGACGCATACAAGCACAAACTCTTACAGAACTACCTTATTTCCCACCATATAATGTGGACTGGCATGTAATGCGTATTCATGCTTTGGCAAGGGATAGTTTGGAAAACAACTCAGTTTAATAAACTAACCACTGTATTCATATTCAGTATCCACCAATAAGTTTTGAGGGAAAAATCTATCTTTCTATCAGTTGCCAGATGCCTTAATCCTGTATGGGGTGGCCAAAAACAAATTGCCTCCATGTCGACCTGTCCCCTGCCATTTCACTGCCCTCCCCTCAGGTCACACGTCCTCTCTCATATACCTCCCTGCTTCATACCTCCATTTCATCCTCAGCCTCCCCCTCCCTCTCTCCCTCACCACCTCAGTGGCATACACTCTCCTCATTAGTTTCTTGTTCTCCATCCTCTCCACATGACCAAACCACCTCAGTATATTTCTCGTAACGTTTTCTGTTATATCCACATCCACACCACAGTGCTCCTTTACTTCCTCATTTTTCAGTCTGTCACTCTGTGTAACTCCACATGCTCATCTCAAATAACATTTTCACTCCTCTCATTCTTGACTTTTGCCCTTCTAACAAGGCCCACGCTTCACTTCCATTCATTAGAGCTGGTATCACAATACAATCATGCAGTGACTTTTACTTCCATTCTCACTTCCCTGTTTCTTATCACTGGTTTCAAAGAACCAGCAACCTTTCCTCCTTGTTGTACCCATTCAAGCACTTCATCCTCCAAACTTCCATCTTTACTTATCACGCTGCCCAAGTACTTAAACGCACTCTCATTTAAAATTTTTTATGAAGTTATTGAAAGTGGAAATACACAAATATACAAATCTTTCAGTGCCCCCTTGCATTCACTATCAGGCAGTCATCTGAGTATACAATATACTGTTGCACTTGTGCTATCACTCCTTGCATCATATGTTTACATATCTAACCTTCAGAATGCTTAGTTTATTGTATTATGATGATACTCATCTAAGTCTGCATTATTGAAATATTGATTCATAATTAGTAAAGCAATTGAATGATTTGCTTCTGACTGTTGGTGGCCTTGGCTCTCATACTTCATTGTTATTGTCACCATTTTGGCAAACAGGGTTTTGTGGGTACCAGTTTCTTCAGCTGGTAGGCCTACTCCAAACCATGACCTTTGTGGTATAATACACTTATGTATTTATTTTATTTTTTTTAAGGGTGGGGGGGGAGGAATGTGCATTAAATGGTGGGAAATGCAGTAATTAACACAGTAAAGAAGCTCAGTGAGTGAGGCTTCTCAGTCTCAACATAATTTATATCCTGGTGGTTTTAATATCGTAATCATCAACATAATTTATATCCTGGTGGTTTTAATATCGTAATTATCAACATAATTTATATCCTGGTGGTTTTAATATCGTAGTTATGCAAGTTCCTAGGCAAAGCTCCACAGTCTTAACATAATGTATATCCTGGTGGTTTCAGTATCATAATTGCGCAAGTTCCTAGCAAGTTGAGAAATACCTGCTCAGGTACTTAGGACTGGCACATCGTCTTAATTTACAAGATGTAATTTATTTGTTGCATACATTATTTCATATTCTCAGCTGTCTCAATCATGCACGTCAGTTATGTATATAGAGGAAAATTGTGTACTGCCTTAATAACTCAGTGGTAGTAAAAAGAGTGCAATATTTTAAAAATTAGTGAGAAGTGGAGTTCCTAAGTGCTTCTGCCTCCCCACCCCCCCCTTTTTTTTTGTTATGTACTATATATATATACTATTGCCATAATGGGAAGTATACTGGTCAAATACCTTTAAACGTACTCAACAGTGGTAGCCTAACTTTGAGCCCCTACATCTTGGAGGTAAAATGGGATTGGCTGTTACTCATTGTTATATTCTTATAACAGTCACGTTAACACATGTTCTATGCATTCCTGACCTAAAAAAAGTGTTATTTTTATAAACAGTAAAGTCTAACCCATCCTTTTCTCCACGTTACCAACGCAGAAAGTGCTACCAGTATTAAACAAGGTGCTACTTCAATGGTGATGTAATTCATAAGGTGTATTTTCAATCTTAGGTGAATGATTAAGTATTGCCCTTAAATAATGGTTATAGTATATATATATATTTATATATTTGGTTGGTGGGGGTGCTTACCATCCACTCATTCAATGTAGTGTTGCTTTCGGGTGCCTGCCGTTTCCTTTCTTCATTCTTTCCATCCTTCCTCTTCTTTCTTTCCTTCATTCTTTCCTCTTCCTTCTGTCAGTGGGTGACTCCGCACTGAGTGACAAGCCAAATGGTTTCCTGTACACCAGGAAACCATTTACTATGCTGGGTGGTAACCATTTAACCAAATTATGGCACCTGGTGGTTTAGTGGGCAATTAAGGTGCTCCAGTCAGATTGAGCCTGTGTAGTTTTAAATCCAAGGGGTGGTTTGGCTTTGTTGCTCAGGTAATGCCACTCAGGGGTGAGTGAGGCTGGTCACTCATCTTAAATGTCAGGACCGACTTGTATGGCCTTGGGCTCCTACGCTTCTCATGGGGCAACACTGGATTAGAT
>JAGKTI010001536.1:10975-35990 GCA_018397915.1 Birgus latro | reverse complement strand
ATTAGTTGATGGATGTATAAATATATATATATATATATATATACAGTATATATATACAGTAAGACCTCACTATAACAGACTAATTGAGGCTCAGGCCAGTCCGAAATATGCGATTTTCCGATAAAAGCGACATCTGGACTTACCCCTGCTAATCCGGACTTTTTCCGATATATCAGACATTAGTCCAGATTGCATCAGTGGTTTTCACCACCATTGCAGTATTGTACTGTGTAATACCTTCACTACATTAATCAGATGGTATAATAATACTGTACTGTGCACTGAAAAACATGTCTTTTACTTGTCTTATTGTGGTGAACATAGCTGAAGTTGTCAGGCCGTCCAGACTGCTTTCTGGCTATATCGGACTTTTTCCGATTTATAGGAGTTTAGTCCGGTAGCTCCTCGAGTCCGATAGAAGCAAATTCCGGTCTACTGAAGTCCGTTATATCGAGGTTTTACTGTATATATACCCTGTATATATATATACAGTATATATATATATATATATATATATGTATACACACACACACACCATCCATCAATCTATCATCCAGTTCCATGCCGCCCCATTAGGAGTGTAGGAGCCCGGGGCTAGGCGAGTTGGTCCTGACATTTAAGATGAAAGCGACCAGCCTCACTCATCCCTGAGTGGCATATTATGATCAGTAAACCCCAACCATCCTTTGGATATAAACCTACACAGGCTGTATCCGATTGGAGTGCCTTAATTACCCACTAAACCACCAGGCACCATAATTTGGTAAATGGTTTCCTGGTGTCAAGGAAACCATTTTGCTTGTCACTCAGTGTAGAGTCACCCATAGGCAGAAGGAGGAGGAAAGAAAGACAGAAGAGGGAGTGTAAAGTCACCCGTAGGCAGAAGGAAGAGGAAGCAATGAAGAACAGAAAGACAGAAGAGGATGGAAGGAAGAGAGGAAAGGGCAGACACCCAAACCAGCACCTCACCAACCACAAAACAAGTATACAGTATATATTCATACATATATACAGTATTTATTAAAAAAAAAAGATACAATATGTGAAGATCCAATGTAGTAAATAAATTTTACTAGTGGATTGTATGAATATTTGTGTGTGTGTGTGTGTGTGTGTCAGTCTTTGGACCTTCAGTTACTCATTCTTCAGAATATAGTAATGCTCACGTTAGTGATATCAATATGCTGTGTGATCATTTAACCAAATCTTATCTCCTTGAGGTATATTCACACGTATCTTCATATTGTTACTCTGGGTTGAGCTTTGCTGTGAAAACAAGGTCACCTTAGCAGGTGTGAAACCTGAAGTGTATGCCTTAAATTTAAGCTTCAAATTCCCTCATCTCATAGTTTTAGTTTTCATTTTTTTTTTTTTATTCACCACTCGAAAAGTTTCCTTATGTCGAAGGGGTTAAACAGCAATATTTATTCAGTAGCAGTTTTACTCATGTATTTTAACCAAACTTTATTACGTTGTGAGGTACAGAGGAAAAGATTTGTGGAGAAGGAGTGATCAAATACTGACATCTACACTGGCAGTAATATGCAGTCAGGTGAAATCTTTTATCTAATTGCATTGTCAATGTATTAGTTTCTCCAGTTGAAGTAATAGCTCTGGTATGTGTGTTGGTTTGAATCCAGAGAGATGACTGGATGTAATGCCACAAAGGGAAATAGGCTGGTCATTACTTTTGCTTGTGCTGGTCTGTGCTAGACTAGTATTAGGATCTTACATCTTGAAGGGAGTAATGTAGTGTCTTGGTTATCTGCCATTGTCAGGCAAAATTAAGCTGTATTATCCAGTGTTTATAAGCCTGAATGAGGACAGTTTCCGAAATATAACTCATGGTTGTGTCAGTACTTAGTACTGCAGGCATGAAGTTACTCCCCGATAATGAAATGGATGGTAGTTTGAGGGTTTGTATCAATTACTTCAAAAATACAAAGTCTCTGTGGTGGAGCTGAGACATTAACTGTTACTCCCCGGTAATGAAATGGATGGTAGTTTGAGGGTTTGTACCAATTACTTCAAAAATATGAAGCCCCTATGGTGAAGCCAAGACATTAACTGGGCACTCTGTTCATAGCTTTCCCATCTCTTCCTCTCCACCCTTTTGAAATAATTAGAAAGTTTGCAGTTTTATTTAGAGTATTGTAAGTGTCTGTGGTTTTACATTTGGTAATGTATTTATACTTTAATATTAGTTTGGATCACTTAAAATAATGCTTTGTATGCAGGTGTTGATCCAGTTGTGAATTGTTTCACAGTTGCTTGAAGGAATATCTGTGGTTGGTAGGAAATGGGAATATGATTGTTAATGTATATATTTTACTTTTGAAAAAATTGGTTTTTAATTTTAAAAAATCATGAAGGGACTCTGCTCTGCGTAGTAATATGTTTATTTTATATAACATTGCAAAAGTTGAGTGTCTGGCCTGATTCACCAGACCTTACTTCACCACATCATTAGGCGGGGGGAAAAGGAAAAAAAAATTATATTGATGCAAAGACTGAGTCTGGTTGTGACAATAGATAATGAAAAAGTACTGGAAACATTTTTGCCATGACCAGCATCTTGAAGAAACTCTGATGTGGATGGCTGAAGTGTGAGTTTGGTGTGTATGATAATATGAAGTACTCAGACTGCTGCTTGTACTCCTTCAGTCTGGATAATCTAGTGTATAACAGTGATGTTGTGATGAATGGCTAATTTTTAATATTGTGGAACTCAGTTCTGTAGGCACCACATTTTTTTTTTTTTTGCTCATTTTCACTTACAGTTTGAACCAAATTGCTGCAGTTTTTAAGATGGTGTATGTTTCAAGTTTCTCTTGTAATACTTGTGCAGCTGTGATTTCATATGCACATCTCACTCTGGTTAATTCCTGGTAAGATCAACAACCAACATTTTCCTATATTTCCTTGTACTCTACCTCTTCATGTACTCTACTTCTCCTGACTTTGTCAGAATTTTTCATTAGTTGGTGGCTTTTGCTGTGCTGAAATTGGAACATTTATTTATCATCATCACAGCTTTCATCTCATATCATCACATTTGGTTACACATGCTGTCAAAGATGCCTTTAAAAAGAAGTTTAACTTAATGTCTAGGATGTCTGTTAGCCAAATGCTGTGTCAGAACGACCTATGTAATATGCACTGTTCTTGCCCATGTTTGAGGGTTATAGCACAAAGTACATTGATTTCTGACTGCTAGGCCCTTCCTGAATTATTGTTTATAACTGATGTAGGTGGGGTGCTCACCATCCACTCACTTGATGTAGTGCTGCCCTCAGGTGACTGCCCTTTCCTTTCTTCCTTCCCTGCATCCTCTTCTGTCTTTACTTACTTCATTCTTTTTTCTTCCTTCTGCCTACAGGTGACTTTACACCTCTCTCCTGTTTTTCTTTCCTTCATTCTTTCCTATTCTTCTTCCTATGGGTGACTGTACACTTAGTGACAAGCCATATGGTTTACTATACACCAGGAAACCATTTAGTATGCTGGGTGGTAACCTTATAACCAACTTATGGCACCTGGTGGTTTAGCAGGCAATTAAGGCGCTCCAATCGGATTGAGCCTGTGCAGGTTTTTATCCAAGGAGTGGTTTGGGTTTACTGCTAACGTAATGCTACTCAGGGATGAGTGAGGCTGGTCACTCTCATTTTAAATGTCAGGACCAACTTGCCTAGCCCCGGGCTCCTACGCTCCTCATGGGGCAGCACAGGCTTAGATGATGATGATGAAATTTTGCCTCATACAAGGCTTGCATATTCACCTGTACAGACCCTCATTGTGCCTCATATAAAATGTGGAGCTCAGCAAGGGTTGGTTGGGTGTTAATTTATCACAGTTTATAGTACGTCAGCTTTTAAGTAACTACAAATGAAGTTTACCTGTATTTGCTGGATGGCATTTTGATTTGAAGTAAAGGATTAGGCAAGCTTTCAGCATTCAGCAGATGTGGTGTCGAAAAATTAGTAATTCATAAAAGTCTGCATTTTACTTTTGCAACTTTTATTTGCATTATTTTTCATAGGCCAGATTGAGGAGGAAAAAATCAAAAGAGTATCCTGTTTAGTTGATGTGGTATAGTCTAACTTTTGCCATGAAATAGGTGGCATAATCCTTCATGAGGTCCTGTGTAATCCAATATGTCCAAAAACAAATAATTGAATCTCAAGTGTTCAGAGTACGTAGGTGTACCAGCTCTTGTCATAAGTGAGGCAGCACAGTGGAATGTCATTTCAGCAGTTTATGTTTTAGTACTGTACTGCATGTAGGATCTTTACTGCTTGAGGTAATGTTGAAGTGGTGGGGTATGTAGTGTTGTGCATAATAGTATGGGGTTGATTGGATTTATAGCAGTGTGCATGTTGGGGTAGCTGTCCCTTATTCACTGCCTCGCAATTGGTTCTCTTTGGGAACGCAGTTTATGCCTAACAGTGGATATTATTGCTTTTAGAGTAGTGCTGGTGGCAGATTCAGTAATGTGTGTGCTTCAGTCATCAGTTAATGGTTCATCTGTTCAGTTGCATTTGTAATTCAATTCAGTATTGTTTATTGCATCCCAGTTGAACTGTAGCCTTCAGTAATGTGTGTGCTTCAGTCATCAGTTAGTGGTTCATCTGTGCAGTTGCATTTGTAATTCAGTTCAGTATTGTTCATTGCATCCCGGTTGAACTGTAGCCTTTTGCTCTGTGTGGGTAGTTGTAAGTATGTTAAGAGTATTTTGGGAATATGTATGGGAGTCTGTAGAAATTTGTTTAGGAATTGGTTTGTGAATGTTTGGAGTGTGTGTTGGGGATATTCAGAAGAATGTGTGATAGCTTGTCATAGTATGTGTGGAAGTGTATTTATAGAAATGTTTATGGGAGTCTACAGGAGTATGTGTGGGAATGAGCTGATAATGGGTTCTGAGTATCATTAAAAAATTGGGCAACTTGTAAAAGAAAAATACTTTTGATGCCTGTTTTGCAAGGTTGATGTTACTATTGTTCTATTTCAGTAACTGGAGAAATTTTAAATAAGGTAACTAACTTGCTAACAACTTAAAAATTCTTTCTTTTATGTTGACCAGTCAAAATGGTTTCCATCATTCTGGCCAGTGTCCTAGTCATGTTCGATTTAGGCTTTTTATGTAAATTCCGATATATGCAGAAATAAGAGCTCTAACTTACTTCCATATCATTCAGGTTGTAAGTTCTGTTTACAGTAGAGTATTGGGGACATTGAAATTCATACAGGTTGTCCTTATGTCATATAGATTTTTAGACAAAGCATTTCTGAAGTTATAGATGGAACAACTCAGTTTTGCTGAGAACATGAATTGCTTGAAATATGATTTTGAGCATATTTGTGGTAAGAGCTCAGTATTTTTTAATTATTGTTAGCAAGAACATAAGAACTTAAAAGAGGATAAATCTTAAATGTCAGGACCAACTTGCCTAGCCCCGGGCTCCTACGCTTCTCATGGGGCAACACAGGATTGATGAAAAAAAAAAAAGATAACTGCAGTCAGTAGGCCAGTTGGCCCATGCTAGGCAGCTCCTAGAAGAGTAACTGATAATTTATCCCCATATATGTCAGAAGTTTAATCTGCCAGAGTGAAGGGGTTGATCAAGATCACTTCTAACCCCTCAGATGAATAATATTGTGTGTATTAGTTTCAGCAAATACCTAAGTACGTTCATGACAGCACGTGGGTTATGGACATTCTATACGTATTTTACCCTTAGAAATAGCCCTTTTAGCCTCCCCCCTCTTTCCCTCTATTATTGACGGAGACTTTTAAATCTGATTAGGACATGTTTTAGAGGAGTCAGAGATTTCTATATGGTATTTGACTCACTCATTTTTAAAAGTCTTTTCAGAGCTGAACAAAATCTTATGGGGGTAAAAAGAATGTAAAGTACATCACTGGATAGAAGAGGTAAATGTGTGGCATATCAAGCAGTGCAAGTGTTATTAACAAACTCTTTATCCATTATTTGTAGCTCATTTTGTCTTACATTGGGTGTTTGGCATCTTCCAGTGTGACAGTGTAATATAATGGCTTTAAGAAATACAGCAAAGCTTCAATTATCTTGACACCACGTTATCCAGAGGCTTCGTGAGGTACCAGTGACATTTTTCCCTTATCTGGCATTTGTGTGTTCTTTCATAGGAAACTGGAAGCTGATTTGAAGCTTTTATAATATTTTGATTATTTTTTTCATTCTCATGTAGCAACATCATCTTCCTGACCCGTATTCCCATCTCGAGATTTATCACTGAGAAGCATTGTTTTTACATGAAGACAGACTGACATTTATGGATTGCTGGAACTCCTGTGTTGTGAAATGCTTTGGGGAGGGTGTTGTGTAGATAATGGAAGTTCTGCTGTTGTGGTGATACTCCTGGTTGTTCTGGAGGTTCCAAACTGCCCGTTGTTGCCTTACCTCACTCATCCCAAGAAAGGATAGTGATATTTTTGTATGCAGATAGTTTATATATACAGGTATGTATATTTCAGGTACAATGGGTCACAAGTCAACACCTAGGTGGGTTACTTGATGGCCTGATAGTCATTGTTATGGACGACATTTGGGCACCTAGAATGGGTCACTTGCCAGTCCAACAGTCATTGTTATAGACAGCATTTGGGTACCAAGAATGGGTCACTTGCTGCTCTAATAATTAGTCACTTTTAGGGTACAAGTCGATGCCTAGAATGGCTCACTTGTTAGTCAGTCACCATTACAGATCACAAGTTGACACAGAATGGGTCACTTGTTGGTCTTATCAGGTTGCAAATGGACACCTAGAATGGGTCATTTGTTAAGCTTTGGCTGCTGTCACGTATAGATTAAGTATTGGATCAACAGGTGCTGAACATTTTGGAAATGTTGCAAAGATGTTATTTTTACTGTTTTATTGTAATATTTATTGTTTTATGAAAATGTACAAATGTAAGGCCACTGTTTGTGATTGTTGTTCAGTAATCCATTTTGATACAATATGGACAGCGATGGAACCTTAGTTTAACTCATTGTACAAGAAGTATGGCATCACTTAAGGTAATGACCTTGTATCAGAGTGGGTTAAGTCACAATGCAGCTTCTGTGTCACATCTGTTGCTGAAGTATTCTGAATAACTTTGTAATTAGTGATTAGTCTTCCATCTAGTATATTCATGAAAGATCTTAATTTGCTGTGTTAGTAGGCCTGTACACAGTTATTTTTGTATTGTTCAGACTGTCTAGAGTTACCATCATGTGGTTATGGTGCAGGGTATGTGAGTTGATGTTATCCTTCACTTCAAATGGGATTCTGTTGATAGCTTCACTTACTCTTGTGTTTTTATTGTCTAGTTTCTGGGTTCAAAACACACTGTGAAAGTAATGGGAAATGGGGTTAGGATTTTTTTTTTCTCATTGTTTATTTGGCTGAACTATTTAATCATGGAAGCTTAAGATAAAATACAAACTAATACATTATCAGGGTTGTGTGAAGAGTCAGCAGGAAAAAAGGATAACATTATACAGTACACACCCCAGCTGTTACCCTGATGCGTGATGATAGTGGACCACTGAATTTCTGTTGAAGTACTTTGGTAATATTTGAAGAGTGTAGCTGTGTTGTGCAGGACAAAAAGGTCATTGCAGGTGGCATTGGCGGTGTGTCAGCACACAACTTTAGGTAATATTCAGAATGGTTTTGGAGGCTTTGTAGCATCTCTTTCTTTGTGATTTATTATGCACTTTATGCCACAGTATCCTCTTGTATGTTATCAATACACACTGTATTGATATTAAGATGATATAAACATTATAAAAGAGAATGTTAAGGTGTAATAAGCTGAATAAATATTGCACCTAAAGAAGAGGTGCTATTAAGCATCCATTGCCACCTAGAATATGGCCCATTGTCTTAAAAACAGTCCTATGTATGGTATGTCTGTCTGAGAACTTCCGGCAGACTGAAGGTTGTATTAGTGTCAAAGTGTGCAGCACTGAATCATGCTTACCAGAAAAAAATTTCCACCTCATTTGAAGAGATGTACTTACGAACAAAATACATGCAGTACATGGTGCAATAAATTGTTGATCTCAAGGAGTATTTTTTTTTTTTAGTCCAGTTGTTAATTACCTCTGCCAAGGAGATTATGTTTTCACCCTTGTCCATTTGTTTGTTGGTCGGTTGGTTTGTGGGCAAGATTACACAAAAACTGGATGGATTTCCACAAAACTTGGTAGAAGAATGGGCCTTGGCCCAGAATAGACTCCATTAAATTTTGGTGCGGATCCAGATAAAGGTGCGGATCCATGAATTTTTTTCACTTAACATTGTGAGATAGGGCATTTTTCAACATTTTATTAAATTCTTCAGTGAATATTGCATGGATCTTCATGAAAAAAATCAGGCCTACTTAGGATGTTGGTATCTACAAAAGTGTACGGTTTGGCGTGGAACCATATAAAATTCCGGATCTAGCAGATGTAAATATGCTTTTATAGGGGGGTAGTCGTTTTCCAGCTGCATGTTGGCCTTTGGCGGAGATATGCACTCTACTGAGTGCTATTCTAGTTGGTTTTGTGTTACTGTAATTTGTAAAGGTAGGTGAAGGCATCCACCATTCACTCACTGGATGTAATGCAGTCTTTGGTTGACCACACTGAATGACAAGCCAAATGGTTTACTGTATCCCAGGAAGCCATTTACTTTGGTGGGTGGTAGCCATATAAATGATGTCTGGTGGTGCAGTGAGTTAAGGTGCTCCAACCAAATGGGGCTTGCTAGGGTTCAAGTCCAAGGGGTAGTTTAGGTTTATTGCTCACATAATGCCACTCAGGTGAGTGAGGTTGGTCACACTTGCCTCAACCCATGGCATGTGACTTACCCCACTTGAGCAAACTTAAGGGGCATGCAACCTGCCACGTATGAAAGGAATTTGTAACTGCACTTCGAAGTTTCTCACTGGCGCAGGGACGCGAGTTTTTGGGATATTAGGTTTTCTATCATCTCTCATCTGTGCCTCTAGGTTGAGGCCAGAAACAAAGTAACAGAAGCTTCTACGAATGAAATTCATGCACTTCCTGATCCATTTACCATGGTGCTGGCACATGAGGAGAATCACACCTACCTCGGGAAAAACTAGGCTTTGATCGTTCGTTTCGTTTCGTTTTTTAAGGCTGCAACATGCTTGCATGCGTCGGCCTTTTTGGATTGGAGCGTGTAGCATTTTATGACTGGATGCCCTTCCTGATGTCTACCAATGACCCTTGGGTGGATTCGATCCTTCGACCCTACGGCCAGAGCGGAGTGCTCTAACCCACTGAGCCACGGCTGCTGAGAGTGTCTAAGGGAAGAGAGGAAAAGATAAATTTTTGGAAAGTGAGAGTTGTGAACATCGAGGATAGGGTTATGAGAGGCAGACCCCCCCAAAACCTGGGATGAGGTCATCCAGTGTGGTCTCAGGGATACAGGTGCAAATAGGGAGACTGCTAGAGACTGAACAGTGCGGAGAGCTGCCATTAGGCGACCAAGGCTGACGTGCAATCATGTTGGAGCCTTTATAAGCAATATGATTGAAAATAGCATTTCATGTTCAATTTATGGCTAATTGGACTAACTGGAAAGACTGAGGCTCTGATGGTGGGTCGAGCAAAAACATTTCATGGGTAGATGTAAAGTATAATACCATTTCCAAGACACTGGTTTACATTTGAAGTAATTTTACAGTGGTTGCTAATTTGAGCATATTGCCACACCACAGGCTGTTTTTCAACCCCCTTGATGCAGTCTATGGGTTAAATGTCTAAACTGAGTAACCTAGCACTGGGCCCCTGCACTCCCACTGGGGCAGAAAAAAGGTTGGATGATGGATGGTACTGCAACAAATATCAACCCAAACAATCATTGCTGTGTAAAAACAGGATTAAGTGCTTTTTTATATGAAGTTTCAACCATATTCACACAAACAATACTGGAAATGTATGAAAATGTAGCAATGACTGTGGAAAAGTGTGTTAAAATAGACGAGTGAAAGGATGCTAACAGATGGAAGAAAACCAAGTGGAAAGAATACTCTGTAAACAGGAATGGAAATAATGAGAGCCGAATGGTGATAAGCATGGTACAGTAAGTATTATGATGCACTGTATCTGATGATGATGATTTAGATTTGCCTCCCCATGGGAGGACATGGACAAAAACAAAAGCCCGTCAGAGAAAAGCTGTACAAAGATTTAGGGTTACAGGTTAACGTGGGGGCCACAACCCCCAAAATCACAGAGACAGGTGCCCGAGCAATAGTCTCTGCAGCCAAACGATAGTCGTCATCCCTGAGAAGCTGCTTACCAAGCCACGCTGAAGACAATGTGTTGCGGGACAGTCAAGAATATAATGTAAAAGAGGCGTTGCACTAATGCCGAAGCAGTGAGGGCATGGCTCCGAGTTTCCACCAGTCATCTGGTTATAGCATGGATATCCCAGACGCAACCGGCGAAGCTTGATGAGGTGATTGGGTGTGCCGGTGGATACATCAACAGGTGTATAAGTTGTAGCAATGGCATACCAGGTGGCAGAGCGAGAGCCTTCGTACACCTGGAATTGATGATCCTCCCGGGAAAAGACGGTGGACAGCGTCGGTTACTTGTCGCAAGATGCAAGATAAGCTAGGTTGTAAAGGAAAGGTGATGATAGGGAGAGTGCAGGCGAGGCGAGCAGCAGCATCAACACGCTCATTGCCCATAATACCAACGTGTCCAGGAATCCAGTGTAGATAAATTTTACCTCCCCGGCTAGCGATGGTAGTTGCAACAGCCAGGATGGAGGTAAGTAGGAACCTGTTGTCTGTGAAATTGAGCTGCTGAAGGCCATGTACAGAACAGAAGGAGTCTGTATGTATAATGATGCACCGATGGAAGTGGCGATCGGCATGGCGAAGAGCACCAAGGATAGCAACAAGCTCAGTTTGGTAGGCTGAAGCGCCAGAGGTGACACGCCAGGACTCAACCCACTCGTCACAAATAAAAGCAGCGCCTGCAGTCCCATCAGCACCCACAGACCCATCTGTATAATAGACGGCAGCATCAGGAGTGTAGAGAGCCGCCATATGACGCAATCCATCCTGTAGAAGAAGAGCAGGAAGAGAGGCCCTTGGGTTTGCCACAGTAGGCTCAACACTCCTAATCACAGGAGGAAGCCAGGGTGGTGCTGGAGCATAGGCAGGGTCAGGCAAATCAGGACCACCCCTGACGGCATCAGCGGCATCAAGTCTGTGAACTGCGCTGGCGACAAGGAGAATCCAATCACCTCCAGGGCGTGAATTCGGGGGCCGATCAAGTGTTCGCCAGAGGAGAACAGAGACAGGAAGGTGGGGCCGGTGCCTGCATAGCTTAGCAGCGACAGCCGCCGTTTGTGCCCAAATGCGATGTTGCAGAGATGGGAAGCCGCTCTCAGCCCGAAGATTAACAAGACGCGTCCATGGCGGTGCCCCAAGCATCACACGTAGGGCAGTATTTTGTACCACTTCCAGGGAACGATGGAGTGACTCGAGATCCAAATGAGACATACAGGCCCATAATCCACAAGGGATCGGATGGCGTGGGTGTAAAAGGTTTGCAGGACGCTGTACGAAGCACCCATATTGCGGCTAGAATGGGCTTTGAGGGCAGAGGTGCGAGTAGCCGCCCATTCCCGTACATACTTCACATGCTGGCAAACTTCAGATGGCTGTCGAACCAGACGCCTAGGTACTGGTGACATCGTACAAAGGCAAGGCGTTGACCCCCAAGGAGGAGGGGACGCTCTGGGTGGCGAAGACCGAAAGGTAGGCATTTGGTCTTGTTAAAGTTGATTTTTAGACCAAGCTCGCAACATTTGTCAAGAAGGCGGGAGAGTGCGGTTGGTGCCTGGGTATAGCAGTTTCGCCTGGAGAAGACCAATGCTAAGTCATCTGCATGGGACAGTAGGGAAATCCCTTGACCATAGTCAACAGTGAGCAGTTCCTCTATCAACACATTAAATAAAAGAGGACTGAGAACACTGCCCTGGGGTGTGCCATTGACGTGTGGATAAGGGGGGGATGTTTTGCCCTGGAATCACACACAAGCAGCTTGGTCGAGCAAGTCCCTCACCCATTAGAGGAGGCGACCGCCCATGCCCTTGGCTGCGAGGGCTGCCAGTACTGCATCCGGGTTGGTAAGTTCAAACGCCTTCTCGAGATCGAGGAAGACAGCCATGCCACGACCACTCAGTTCGCCAAGAAAGGAGACCAAGCAGTGCTGAGCACTCCTGCCAGAGAGATAAGCGAAGAGCCGCAGATGGAGCAGTCCCAACCTCCAGGCAAGTCAGGCAAGACGAGAGAGGCTATACAGCTGAGGAGAGATATCGGCCTCATAAAGTCCGGGTTGTGTGGCTTAGGGATGGGGTGCATAATAGCTGTCTTTCACGATCCCGGGAGACGCCCTTCAAGCCACGAGTGATTAAACAGATCCAGGATACGAGCCTTCCCTCCTTGGCTGGTGCGAGCCAAGAGGGAGTAGACAAGGCCATCAGGGCCTGGAGCCGTATCCTTTCTGCCGTTTAACACTCGATCCAGCTCCCCAACAGTGAATAGGTCGAGAGCAAGCAGCCTCAACCAAGGCCCTACGGGGCCTGCAAGATGAGCTTGCAGATCACCGATAGACTGTGGGAGGCTAGTGAGGGCAGTACGGGCAGCAAAATGAGCAGCAAGGAGAAGTGCCTCGCCAGCAGGGTCAGGATGTGAGGGTGTTCTTGCCGGTCGGGGGGAGGAAGCGGACTTAATCCACACCCACATCTCACCAAGTGTGGAGTGGGAATCTAGCGACCTGCACCACCTCATCCAAGCCTCGTCCCGAATGCAGCGCTTTTCCTACGAGACGCGTCGCTCCACTGCGGCCAAGTATCTCCTGGTCGGAGAAGAAGGCCGCCGGCGGTAGGTCTTGCAGGCCGAGTTCAGCCGATGGTTCAGCTCTTGGCCCCGCTCATTGTAGAACCAGTGGTCCTTGACGAAAACCGTGAGGCGCTTAGTAAGGGGAATACTGGCTGCAACGGTGCGACGTAAGGCGTGGGCAACCTGCTCAGCATGGTCCTCGAGGGAATGTGGGGGAACAACAGTTTCCATAGCGACCTCAACAACTTGTGCATACTCTGGCCAGGGTGCATGCCGTAAGTCCCAGCGGGGAGGAGGCGGCGGGGGAGAAGAGGAGCCGCCTGCAATTCCATCACCACAGCGAAGTGATCGCTGGTGGGGAATGAGTGCAGGGACCACGTCGACACACTAGCAAGAGATGCAGAAGCTATGGAAAGGTCAAACCTGCCGCCATTGACATGCATGGGCTCGGACAAGGTGTTTAGTAAGGAGATCCCCGCAGTTTCCTCGAGGGCCATGGCAACATGTCGTCTTGCCTCATTCACCGGAAGGGGCGAGGAGAAGACGGGGTGGTGAGCATTGAAGTCTCCCCCAGTGACTGTGGGCACAGCAGCAGCGTGATTTAAAAGCTCCCCAATGTCTAGGGCCCCACCGTGACTTTTGTAGTTATTATATATAGTTAAGGAAGTCGTGGCAAGCTGCAGGGTTACAGCTTGAACTTCAACACCCTCTCCGCAGTGAATAGGAGGGTTGCACTCTGTGCAGGGGATGTAGTCCTTCACAAGGATGGCACAACCCTGTGTAGTGCTCCGGACCCTAGGTAGAAAGAATCCGTTGTAGCCTCGGAGTCTAAAAGGGGAGCCATGAGGAAGGAGCGTCTCCTGCAAATGGAATACATGGATATTCTCCGTGTCAGCCACTTCCTGGAGGTGAGGGAGCTTACTCCACGCCCTCAAACGGTTCCACTGCAATACACGGAGGTAGGCAGGAGTGGTTAGAGTGGGGAAAGGTGAGCAGTCCCGTGCAGGAGACCTGGAGCATCGCACTCTGCCTCCACCATTGCCGAAGCTAGGGGAGCTAGGGGGAGCCTTGGTAAGGTGGGAACTGGGCCTTGAGGGTGTGCAGACTGGCACCGGGGGGCAGGAGCTCTGCATTTTTTCTCTGTCACTGCTGATACTTGATACTTGATACTTGATACATTTATATGGCTTAATATAATATAAACGTACAGTGAATACATATACATATACAGTTTGCAAGCCACGGTCCATTGAGCCGATGCTCTTTTATGGACCTGATGATGTTTACATATTTTGTTTGTCTTCATGGATTAGAATGGACGTGGAAAAAAGTTATATTTGATTCAAATACGAAAATCTGTGCTGATATCAATGTAAGTAATAGTACAAATGAACATAAGTTATAAGAAAAATAATGATAGCAATAGTAATAGCGGAAAAATGTTAACAGCAAATAACTAATAATGTCAGTGCTTTGCCTACAACGGTAGTATAAGTTGCTAATAACATAAGAAATCATTAATGGTACTGATTGATAGAAAATTTTTAGTAGTAGTAGAAATAATAAATGACAATAATAATAATGAAATTTTTTTACAGTAACGATAGTAGTAATAGTATCACTAACAGCAGCAGTATCAATAGTAATAATAAGAATAACAATAATAATAATAGAAATAATACTGAACAATAATAATTACAGTACTAATATGTATTGAAAACACTGGTAATACCAATATCTCCATCATTGCCCGTACCAGTAACATTGCCCTATAATAAATGTAATCCCGGTACAACAACATACCAGTACACATCTTTTTACATGCAGTACATATGCTACTCCCTTTTTCCTGCCTACACCAACACATGCCCACAGCTACACAATAAATACACGCACTATCCATATATACTTTAGTAAATGCAACAATTGCTAATATATCAGATTATAATTTAATTATATTTTCTGAATAATTCTGCTTTAATTTTGTAACTGAAGGAGTTAAGTGACATGGTATGCTTGAAGTCCTCTTGCAGTTTGTTCCACACCTTTGCTCCCCTAAAGGTGACACTTTGTTGTGCGTGTGATGTTCTATACAGTGGGAGTCTGAGGTCATTAGTTCTTCTGGTGTCAATACTATGAGATATATATCTGAAACCACAATAAACTTGATGAATAAATATTGCCTTAAACACAAATAAGCATGTCTGAAGGTGGATGATGTCATGAAATTTAAGTATTTTGTTCTTACTGAAGAGGGGATTAGTATGGTCGTATCTTTGTTTATGGAACATGATACGGATTAATTTTTTCTGTGCAATGAATATGGTATCCAAATATGTTTTGTGTGTCCCTTCCCATATTGCTGAACAGTATAATAAGTGTGGATAAACAATTGACAGGTATATCTGTCTTAAACAGTTAGAGTTCAAGAAGTGTCTTATCTTATATAACACACCAGATATTTTAGAAATTTTAATCCGTAAATCATATAAATGAGAATGCCAATTTAATTTACTGTCAAAAATAATTCCCAAAAATCTTGTTTCATTAGTTTGATTTATTGCATGGTTATCAATTTTAATTTCAATGTCAGGGGGTCGCATCATATTTGTATGTGATACCATAAAGTGTGTTTTGGAAATATTTAGTGTAAGTTTATTACTCTTTAACCAGTTAGACACATGAAGTAATTCTCTGTTTACAGTGTCTCTCAGTTCAAAGATATCTTGGCCCTGTATAAAGATAGTAGTATCATCAGCAAAAAGTAAGAAATTTAGCTTATCACTACTACGGGTTATATCATTTATGTAAATTAAGAAAAGTACTGGACCTAAAATAGAGCCCTGTGGTACACCACAGCTAATAGGTCTTTGTGAAGAGGTTTTATTTCCATAAACTACATATTGTTTTCTCTGACTTAGATAGCTCTGAAACCATTTAAATGCCGGGCCACGGATCCCATACACTAATAACTTCTGTAGTAAAATAAAGTGAGGGATGGTGTCAAAAGCTTTTGTCAAGTCACAGAAAACAGTCAACTGATACACTTTAGTATCTAAGGCAGTGTAGATACATTGGCTAAGGTGATGTAGTGCCAGTTCTGTGGAGCGTTTAGGGCGAAATCCATACTGAGAGTCTGTTAACAAGGTATGTTGATTGAGATAGTCCATAAGTCTTACTACGACAACTTTTTCAAAGATTTTACTAAAACTTGGTAAAACTGATATTGGTCTATAGTTAGTGTGCATGCTTGCATCACCTTTTTTAAAGATGGGTACAACTTTTGCAATCTGTAAGTGCTTTGGAAAGGAGCCCTCTTTAAAGGACTCGTTTATAATATACTTAAGGAAAGGGGAAATTTCGTCACGACACTCTTTTATTATTTTTATATTAATGTCATCATGACCCGGTGACATTACTTTAAGTTCATGAATTATTGAATTAATTTCTGCAGTTGTTGTTGGCCGTAAGAAAAATGAAAAGTTAGTGGGTTCTGGAAGAAAGTTATTATATGAAACAGGAGTTGATCTTACTTGTGCTAGGGTGTTTGCCACGTTACAAAAATATTCATTAAACCCCTCTGCTATGTCCTCACTGTTCGACGTTGTCCTGTCGTGTAGGGTGATGGAGGGTGGAGATGTAAGATTTTTATTTCTACCCATGAGGCCATTGATAGTTTCCCAAGTTTTCTTAGGATTTCCTGCTTGTTCCTTAAGTTTTGACGTGTAATACTTTTCTTTAGCTGCTCTTATAATTGTCGTTAGCTGGTTCCTGTAACTTTTAAAAGAAACTTCATAAGTAAGGGGCCATTTGGCATAGAGTTTCTGTAACCTATTCCTTTGCTTGATTGATGTCCTTATAGCTGAAGTGATATAGGGCTTATTAGAATGTTCTTCCTTGACTGTAAACTGTTTAATGGGAAAATTTTTATTATAAAGATTAATAAAATTTTTCAAGTAAAATTCGAAACAATCATTAACATTTTTACCTTTAACTTCATCAACCCAACTAAAATGTATTAGATCAGTTTTGAATGCATTAATGAATTCGTTGTTTATTATCCTTTTGGTTATTGTAATGTATGGACAGTGGGATTTATATTGGGGAACTGAAAAAGAACTGAAAACCGGGAAGTGATCACTTATAGAAGTGTACATGATGCCACAGGCCTGATAGTTGTTTAAGTCGTTCGTCCAAATGTGATCTATTAATGATGCTGATGTACTGGTCACCCGGGTAGGTTTGGTAATTACTGGAAAGTAGGAGTAAGTATAGAATAGATTCAGTAACTCGTTTACACTGTTGTCATTTTGCTTAAGCAAATTAACATTTAGGTCTCCCATTAAATAACACGGTAGAGTTTGTTCAGATGTTACATGTTCTAGGAGCTGCTCAAGGGATAACATGAAATCATGAAGGCTTGCATTAGGGGGCCTATATATCATTTCAACTAAAAACTTATTTGTTCTTGTACACTCTATAAATAAAGATTCAATATGTGACAACTGAAGAGATAGGTCCTGACGTATTACCCCTTTCATATATTTTGCTATGTAAAGAGCCACGCCTCCACCTTTGGTTGTTTTGTTTTTAAAAAAGGCGTTATAACCACTCAGATGGTAGAGTGCAGAGATTTCATCATTTAGTCGTGTTTCACAAAATCCTGGGGGAGCTCCATGGGGCAAGTGCCGGTGGAGGTGCGACCAGGCCTGGAGAGGAAACTGCCGCTGATGATGAGTGGCCCTTTGCTCTGCCTCTACCACTGCTGAGGCTGGGGCTGTCCCGGGGGAGGTGGTGACCTGGGCTCAGCGGCGACGCTGAGGAAGTGGAGCAGAAGGCACCGTGGCCCTAGCTGGCACCTTGGCCCTGGCTGGCTCCTTGGCCCTGGCTGGCTCCTTGGCCCTGGCTGGCACCTTGACCCTGGCTGGCACCTTGATCCTTACTAACTTGACTGGAGATACAGGATGAGGAGCAGAGGGAGAGGGGGGAGGCCGCTTTTTCGCTTCCACCGTCTCTGCTAAAGTCTTGTCGACCGTATCCAGAAGGGGCGTTGCGTCGATTCGCTTGCCATGGAGCTCCCCCAGTAGCTGAGCCAAGTACAGGGCTTTCAAAAGCCCGCAGTTCGTCCTCGGTGAAGAGAACCTGAGGAGAGCCTGCTGTGGAGGGCGAAGGTGGAGCAGGTATGTTGGTTGGTGGCGGGGTCACGGCTGGTGCAGGTTGATGGATCTCCACTGTCACTGACTGATGAGTGAGGGCCGATGGGAGAGGCGGGAAAGCACTCTCGTCTAGAGCCGGAGGGGGAGGAGCTGCTGCACTGCGCTGCTGACCCCAGACAAAGGTCCCTGGTGGTGCAGGCGTAGTGCTGGTTGCTTGCTGCTGCTGAACCCAGGCCACCTGACGTTCTCGACACCGCAGGACGTGTGCGGCTCTGATTGGGCAGCTTGGGTGCCAAGCATGGTGCAGGCCGGCGCAGTTGGGACAACGGGATGTGATTACTTCCTTGGCCTTGAACTTGGTCAGGCAGTGGTCTGTCTCGTGTGGTCCACTGCACATTCCGCAAACTACAGGCCTGCAGCATGTGGCTCGGTGGTGTCCATACCGCTGACACCAGTAGCAGCGGAGTGGTTCAGGAGTGTAGGGACAGAGGAAGTAGGTGCCCCAGTTCCCTAGGTCGATGGAAGGCAGCAGAGGACCCCGGAGGGTGACAAGGACCTGGCATGTCTCCTCCCTGGTGCGCTGCCTCTGGCAACGGGTAGCCTCTTCTATCTGAGGGTGGCGCAAAGAAAGATCGACTGGCATCTTCAGGGGATACCCCATGACGATTGCCCTGGTCGACCGTAGCCCTGGACTGAGTTCGACGAGTTTGATGGGGGAGGCCTCGTCCACTGCCGCCGTTCGTAAGAGATCGTATGATGCCTCGTCCTTGGGTACTAAAACGGAGCTCCCATCCTTCCCAAAGACGTTGGAAATCCTGAGTCCTGGCAGGTGATGTTCAAGGGCTGCTATCGCATCATAACTGGTCGCGTGGCCTTCCTGCAGAGGCACGCGAAAGGCTGGAAATTGTGAGCGGGTGGGAGGGGGCACAGGCACTTTCACCGAAGGGTGAGCAGCCAGAGGAGTCCTGTGAGGAGTCCCTGAGCGTCGTCCCGGGATGGGACCGTTTCCCTGTCTGCGATCCTGGGACCTCTTAGAGGCAACAAGCGTGAAGCCCTCAGCATCAACACGGTCAGGAGCAGCAGCGGAAGAGGCTACAGGAGTGTCAGGGGCATTGCTTTCCACGGCTATCCGTTCGTGGATGCGAGCAGCCTTGGTAGGCCGAGGTGTGGTAGTAGGATCACAAACGTCAGGTTGAGACAGAATGGTGGAAACATCAGCTGAGGAAATCGGCAGAGAGGGGCGTGCATCCTCGGTAACTGAGGAGTGGGAGCTAGAGATGGAAGAGCGACGCTCCCTCTTACTTCCCATAGCGCAGGCAGGCCTAGCAGAACCTTGCCTCTGAGGCACAGGTTGCAGGATGTTGGAGGGCCTCAAAGGAGGCACATCCTGAGGAGGCTCCATGACAGAAACAAAGCAAACTCACAGACAACTAGCAGACTACACATTCACTCACAGACACACACCAGCAACACACACAGTCACGACAAAAACGAAAGAAAAACGGCCAGTTCCCTACAGTAACGGGCGCCTAAACTCCCCACCCTCTAAAGGGCGACGCAGGAGACCCGTTACTTACCCGTGAGGGACTTTCCTAGTCTAACAGAGTTGCCCTCACTGCCTCCTTTAACCAGGCCCTAATGACTCCCCCCCTCATGGAAGTGCCCTAACGGCACCCCTTCAGGGTTCGGCGTCGTACTACAGTGAGGGACACTAACGGTGGGCCGGGAAAAAAAAAAAAACACCCACACACACACATAAACCCCCCCCCACACACACACACACTCACAAACACAGAGAGCAAGACAGCAGTCTGCTCTTCTGAGACAGAGTCCCTGAAAAAGTAGGAAAACTCAGAAAAATTTTCCTCAGTGTCTGAGACTAAGTCCCACAATTGCCCAAAACGGACTAAACTCCCCAAAAATCTTCCTCTATGACTGAGACTAAGTCCAGTGTGAGAGAGAGACGGGCCAGAGGTCTGCACAACACGCTGGCTGGACATGGAGTGACTGTATCTGAGAATGTGACTAATGTACAAGTATTACAAAAGTGAAGTATGCAAGGAATAAGCAGAAGAATGGTAGTGGACTGTACTGACGTATTCGCAGAGGTGGTAAAACGTAGTGGAGAGAGTTGAATAATGGTTAAAAAGGTACAGCTTGGTGAGATAGGTTAGCTGGTAGAGCAGTGGAAGAAACAAGAAAACTGGCTACGGTAGATGCAAGAAGGGAGTTCAGTTGAAAGGAGAGAATATAGTATACAGAGTAATAAATATGTTAATGAGATGAGCAGAGAGAAAAAAAGAAAATGATCTGGGAAGAAAAATTAATGTAAACTGTTCTAAAGAGAGAAAACTACAATACTTACATTTTAGATAGTTGCAGAAGTGTAAAAATTATTGAAAAAAATGAAGGCTATGGGAGTGGAAGAAAACAAACAAACAAATGGAAGTAGAGTATGGATATGATGGTAAGAATGTTTTGAAAGGCTGATGAATGAGAATAATGAGCAGAGCAGTGTGACTGCATGGTTTTGGTAGTATGCAGAGAAGAAATGGTGTGTCTGAAACTGACACTGGCAGGAATGAAAAGTGCTGTAAATGGGTTGAAGAATGAGGTGTGAGGTGTATGCAGAAATTACAAATGCAGTGGAGAGAATAGAATAAAGTGTTTATTAGAAATCTGCCTGAATGCTTGGATGAGTACATGGAGCTGCACCAGTGGAATGGAAGGTGTGACAACATTTGTATGGTAGTATAAGTGAAAGAAGTGTGGGCAAAAATTATCACGGTATATCAGTAAGTCAGCCGAGTGTTTTTGGAAACGTCCTATATATGGAAGAATAATTATAGAGAAAAAATATACAGTTGTTATGCTGCTTACTCTGAGTTCAACTCCTTGTCCTAAGAGCACGGGCAACTGACTTGGGTTCTTTTCCCAGACCAAGTCTAAAGCATGCAACCAAAGGAACAGGGCTCAAACACAAGCTAACCAGTCTTACACTTATATTACCGCACAAAGAATACAGTACAGGACACAGTACATGTTACGCTGCGTTTTCAAGGGTCAACTACTTGCTCCTCGAACACGTATACTTATGCTAGGATTCTTGGCAAGACCGGGTCAATGCATACAACTAATGGAACAGGGCATAAAAATTCGACTGAGACCAAACTGACAAACATGTATTGACCAAATTCGCAGCTCCAGGGCAAAATACGATATAACACAGATACATAGGACAGATGGTACTGAATGCAGAATACCGAAGCTCCCCCTCAACCTTACCTGGGCAAGACAACCATCCCGGGAGGAGATACCCAGGGAGCGGAAGTGAGCGGCGCGAGCTCCAGACAAGATGGGCGCATCTGTACCTCTCCCGCGCGCCCCTCTCACGCTCAGGTAACTCACCGTGCAGGTAGCAGTCCAGGTGAATTACACCTCCGCCGTACCAGCCATCGACAGGTTCAGGGTGGGGCTACTCCTATAGCCCCAGACAGCATACAGCTAGAGTCGACAGGTTCAGGGTGGGGCTACTCCTATAGCCCCAGACAGCATACAACTAGAGTCGGTCACTAGCCTTCTACTTGCTGCTTCCCTCCCTCAGCCATACCGTGTGACGGCCACCTTGCTGAAGGCTGGGAGGAGACGGCCACCTCCGCCGTACCAGCCATCGACAGGTTCAGGGTGGGGCTACTCCTATAGCCCCTTACCCTCCCTCTTCCAGGACCGGGGCTAACCCTCCAACCACTGCGACGGGCCTTCCTCCCTGGGCCTCCACCTGCTGCTGGGGAGCTGGGCGAGCGGGGGCATCGTCGGGGCGGCACCACTGCAGCTCGTCGGCGCCCGACCATTGGCGCCGCAACCACTCTGCTCTCTCGCCCCGCCCTGCCCCCCACCCCACGCCAGCGTCCTCTGCTGCCATGCAGAGGACGCCCCCCTGTTTACTGCCATCCTCTGACGGGCTCTCCACCCTGAGCCCGGTCCTCCTACGGGAGGAAAATCTCACCAACCAACCAACCAACCTCTCGTTACTTGGCTGCACTCTGCTCCTTCTCCTGCTCCAGCTCTGACTTCCTGCTGCCTTGCCAGTCTTGCCATGGGCGGTTCCTGCTTTTATTTATTTATTTATTTATTTATTTTTAATTTTTTCCCCACGCCTCTGCTTTTTTCTATGCTTATTGTCTGACGAGCTCTTGGTTTGCCCGTGTCCCCATCCTTGTGGTGGGGCGAATCTTCAAACAACAACAACAACGGGCATGCAGTTTGAAAAATTTTGGCAGTCAAACAGAAATTGCCTTGTGTCCAACTTGGACAGACGGGGAGGAACACAGCCACGACCATGGGCATCTCAGTTCTGGTGAGTAGAAGTGTTTGAAGAACGGTTTTGCGAGGGTGTAAAACAGGCTGTATAAGTGCCGTTAGTATGACGTAAAGTACCCGCAGTCATTACTCAGAAAGACCAGCAATATTATTTTGATGCGTATATCCTTGGTCGTATTATTAACTTTAGTGTAAGACTTTGTAATGTTTAAGTGAACATTAAATACTCAACGGATGAATTACCTAGTCAAGTTACTAAGTTACACCTAAGTCGTACATAATTATCAAGTTAAGTAACTGAGTTGCTGTCAAGTCATATATAAGTGGCTGAGATTTCCCTTGTGTCGAAATGAAACTCTGCATACCAAGTAGTTTGCCATATTCGTATTAACGTAACTGACTTGTATAACCTTTTTGTTAAAGTAGTGTAAATATTCTGTATACAGTTGTCAAGATTAAAGTAAAAGCCGTTTTTGAGTTTTACAACGTTAGTGTGTGGAATAATTATTTTTGGTAGTCCGGGAGGGAGTCTGAGGCAGAAAGGGATACTTAATACCTTGTTGTCCTAACCTACAAGGTTGTAGGCCCTCTCCGGGCTTATCTCCGCACTCTCCCTTGCTACTGTTCGCTACCACCTACAAATTAGTGGCAGCCGTTTATCGTGCTCAGCGAGACTGAGTGCGAAGTATACCAAGGGTTATATAGGGTGAGTGGGGCATGACAGCTTCCTGATGCGGGCCGTGAGGATAGTGCTTGGTTTCGTGAGGGTAGTGGGTGGGTTCTCCTGCATATGGGGTTCTGAGCCCTCTCCACCCACCCGGGAGTGTGTGAACCGTAACCTGGCTAACCACGGCATCCTGTTCATGAATTCGAGACCAAATCGAGGTTGGAAGATCTGGTCTGGCATCATGAGACACCTCCATTGCGCTATAGTTGCCGTCTGTGTGTGTTTATTCTTCAGTTCAGACCAGAAGCCGGACAGCGAGGAATTCAGCACCATGTTCATCACTTCGTACTTATCGAGTACTGTCTTTTGTGTCACATTTATTGCTCTCATATTGTTTTATCAGAAAGAATGGTGAGCTGCAGCATGTAGTGATACAGCTAGACCAAGTCATCCCACGTGCCCCCCTGCTCACCTGGTCACCCACAAGGGACATCACCACTGCTTCTCTTATGTTCTCACTGTTTACTTCACTGGCTACAAAGATGGCATACACTGTCATCGGGTTGGTCAAAAATAAGATCTTAATACAGAGCAGCAACAGTGTTTTCTTGCTGTATGCTTTTTCTGTTAGCAGCATCTTGTCAATTGCAATGAATATCTTACTTCCCTTGAATTTCATCTTGCTCCAGCTCTTGACTCGCTGGATGGCTGCCCTCCTCCACCAGCTATCCAGGTGTAGCAGAAATCCTACACAACCAGCTGATGACACCCACAGCACTGGCAGATGGCTTGAAAGTGACTTTACCTACACTGGCGTGAATTATGTGGCTTGGGTCGACATAGTTCAGGGGCTGAGTGAGTTGCAGCAGCGAATGATTGCGTTAAGGGAGATACAGACTATGATCCATAGCTGTTTCTCGCCTTCTGTTTGTATCACATTGGTGATAAACCTTCCCCTCTGCATAGCCACCATCTACCCCATCATCAAGATTCGTCCACAGACCTTGTGGTGCGCCGAGCCATTATTCTGATCGGCTAACTGGCGCTGCTCATTACCCGTCCCCGCCCCGGAGGGGCTTGGGGACGGGTATTGTTTTCACTCGGTTTGTCTGTTTGTTTGTTTGTTTGTCTGTCTGTCTGTAAACAATTTTACGCGAAGACTGCTGGTGTGATTTTGACTAAACTTACAGGGATGATGGGCTATGACCTTCTGATGACCTGGCTAATTTTTGGGCCAAACTGGGTCAAAGCCCAGGCTGTAAAGCCAAAAAATGTTAAACAACGGGGACGGGTTAAAATCGTTTTTCCGCCATAACTCCTTTCAAATTAGCTATATTGACTTGAAACCAAGACCTAAAGGTGCAACTTTCAAATATGCATCCTATAACATGCCTCATTACATCAGGGGGGTCATTCCCCAGTTCGTTAAAGGGGGTCAGTGTCAGGTGGGTCGGGCCTAAAATTTCAAATGGGCATAAAATCGTCAGTTTTTGCCCGATTTACTCCAAATTTGATATGTGACATCTTTGACTAGATAGCCTGTCGTGTTTATACGTCAGCACTAAAATGACTGCCGGGGACGGGTTTGCTGTGCCTTGGCACAGCTTCTTGTTTCACTTTGCTATACTCCCAGCCTGGTGGTGACCCAGGTTAGAGACTTCGTTCTTGGTCCTTTGTACACACTGCACGCCTTTATTCTCATCCTGATTTGGTACACAAGGACTTAAAACGCCTTTACCTGGTGGCGCCGATATAAACACAGTTATAAAAACGTCTCTCATCTCCCTCCACAAGGAAGGTGATTGAATTTTCTGTTAGACCACACACACACACACACACACACACACACACATATATATATATATATATATATATATATATCGTTAGTACATAACAGAATTTAATACAACTCCGATATGAATTACGAAATCCACTGTAACTCAGCTAAATCTGATTTTTATTAAAAAAAAT
>JAGKTI010001535.1:44485-62911 GCA_018397915.1 Birgus latro | reverse complement strand
CACACACACACACACACACACACACACACACACACACACACACACACACACACACAGGTGGAGGGGGACAGCTCCTTACGCTGGTTACATTATTATAGAGGGCAACTTCACGGCTTATCTAACAGCAGATAATACTGTAGTACTCATTATAGACAGGTTGCCAGACCGAGAAAGGGTTAGATATGGGTTTTATTCCGGCTACCGATACATAATTTTACTCATTGAGGGTAATTATCGTGGTCAGCATATTTATATCGCGATTTTCATTTGCTGACAGCGGACGAGAGTATCCATCCCAGGAGAACGTCTCGTCTACAAGAGTGAAACATGGGTTTTACAGTGGGTAACGCCATCTGACTTTACCTGTCAAGTCTCCAGCCAGATTGCTTAATTTTTGGTAAATGCCCAATGTTCTAAAATATGCGTTTTTCACCTGGGTTAACACCTTCAGTGTTTGGGTTAACACCAGGTTATTTCACTCTTTAACCAGCAATAATTAATGCTACTCACTGGTCATGGAGATAATTACAAGCATGCAAGCCCTATAAGTGAAGCTACAGTATGTTTACGTCCATCTGAGAGCTCAACACGTCCCTGCTCTGCCCAACAAAACACAGCCCAATCGCGATGGCTCAGTAGGTAGTAGAGCCATCCATTCATCCATCGTCCAGTCCTATGTTGCTCCATGAGGAGCGTAGGGGCCCGGGGCTAGGCAAATTGGTCCTAACATTTAAGATGAGAGTGACCAGCCTCACTTCTCCCTGAGAGGCATTACGTGAGCAATTAACCTCAGCCACCCTGTGGATATAAACCTGCACAGGCTCAGTCCGATTGGAACACCTAAATTATCCACTAAACCACCAGGCGCCATAATTTGGTTACATGGTTACCTCCCATCACAGTAAATGGTTTCCTGGTGTACAGGTAACCAACACTAGGAAACCATCTTTCTTGTCACTCAGTGTAGGGTCACCCATAGTCAGAAGGAAGAGGAAGGAATGAAGAAAAAAAAGACAGAAGACGGGGTGTAAAGCCACCTGCTGGCAGAAGGAAGAGGAAAGAATGAAGGAAAGAAAGACAGAAGAAGAAGGAGGGAAGAGAGGGAAGGGAAGGCACCCGAAACAGCACTACATATAGTAGATACATTCAGAAAATTTAGTTTCTAACTATCGACTTACTCATGAGACCAAAGAAACCCCCTTGGAATCCCAGCTTTCCAAGGAATTTGCCAAGGGCTTCATTTTACATGCTTCACTATAAAATCGACTTTAAATAAAGATTTCCTTTTGTAGCACTATGTTTTTTTGCACGAATCTTAACAATTAAGTATCGGATGTTACGCTCATAATTTAACGTTATTTCTATGTTTAGGGGGTGAAATCAGCAAGAGTAATGGCCTCGTTTCTGGGTTTTATTTGTCGATACTGTTCATGACATGGCAAGTCAGATAAAGAGAACTGAACATTGTGCGTGAGTTCAGTGCTACGGCGTCTCACCATATGCACTTCCAGAGGAAAAATGTGAGACAGAGAAAATGTGAAAAGCGAATATTTTAGCTCTATTCTTCATCTTCTGTTATTGTTCAACTACTTCACCAGAAATGTTGAAAGTTTACACAAAATGAAATTATGATGACAGGCGTATGTACAAATGCTAGCTCGCTCATCACGTGCTCATAAAGAACACTTTACTGGTTGTACTGGTTACTCTGTCAGTTAGAATTCAAGCAGACATACGATACTCACAAGTGAGCAATTACAGTTTAGTGTCAGTAATTAAAATTATGTGTAACAGAGTCTTCATGTACTGAGTCTTGTTTCCATTTGTGTTGCTAAAGTAATGTAACTGTCTTGTACAAAGTTAGTAGTACTAAAGCAGAAAACGTACCTGTGTTTTAAAACCTGTCGTTGGAACTGTTCTCCAGGTAGTCTGGGAGAGAACTGGGACAGAAAAGGAAAAACAGTGTCATATTGTCCCAACTTTAATGTTACAGATTCTCTCTGGACTTATCTCTGCACACCCTTCCGCTATTGTTTTCACGCTACCTAATTCTGTAAATAGCAGTCATATACTGTGCTCATAAGCCCCCAAACGCCGGGCTATTTTTAACACACTCCTCACCTCACTATCGGCAATTTCCTGGAATTTGCTTTTATATTTCAAGCCTTAATATTTCGTAAAATTAGCACCTGGGGAAATGAATTAAAGATCGTATTACTGACCAACTGTTCCTTCTGCGAATGAAAGTATCCCCAGGTCTGCAGGTCATTGTGTTGTTGATTCATACATAGCACATTTGTGTACCATTACCTCCAGCAGTGTGCAGACTAATCCTGTCCAAGGTATTTGGTTTCCTGTAAGGTACACTAATGTTGGCAAACCTACATATTTTTTATATGTTTCATATGACCATTAGTTTGTACAGTATGTCTGTATGTATGTTTTCCAGTGTAAATCTGATTATCTCAGCACGCAGTATGGTATGATAAAAAATACCATGTAAATGTAATAACGTGTAGCTGAGTTAAATCTTATGGAATATCCCATCATGTTTGTATCATTAAAGTTTATAAATATTTTAATATTGTTTCTAACAAACCACATTAAAGTTTTGTCATGATCATGTATCTTGTTTTCACGACATTCACAAAAATATTATGTGCTATGATCTAATATACTTATCCCCAGCTTCAAGGACATTTAAGCTACATCTGACTTTTTTTTTCAAAATGGTATGTTTCACACAGAAAAGGGTATTATTTTGCTGTTATATCCAAAAAATATGTGGTAAACATGCGCCTGAAAACAATGTAAGGGCTGTATTAATTTTTTTCTCTGGTCTGTTAAAATAACAGGACACTTGTGATTAATAGAACTAAAGCAACATCGGTTGTGGGTCTTTGATTCCTGTCTGAATGTTTTCAGCATAATAATGTGACCTAACATGCATGTGACACGCTGTCATACTGATTACCTAATAAAAAACGTCATAATAGTTTTGTCTGCATTAGTAATACAACAACTACATTCCACATCCCATACTTATATTATTGGTATGAATCTTTGTGATCAAGATAATTAATATGTGGGACAATATTTACCACCTACATGGCATCAAAGGTGAAGGATGCCCATACTACACAGAATCCTTATATGTAAATTTACCTTCCTTTATCTCACGTGGCAGGCCAGTATATTCCCGAGTTATGATTTATCCATTGTTTTTTCCTTTAAACGTGTCTTTGATTCCCGTTCTCTTTCATCTGGCTTGTGCACTAGATGGTGTGAAGGTGGAGGTCTCGTATTTTTCACCCGTCCCCGCCCCAGAGAGGCTTGGGGAGGTGTATTGCTTCCACTCGGTTTGTCTGTTTGGTTGTCTGTCTGTCTGTATATGTCTGTCCCTTAACAACTACTGGTGCGATTTTGACTAAAATTACAGAGAAAATGGGCTATGATCTGATCACCTGATAAAATTTTGGGCCGAATTGGGCCAAGGCCCAGGCGGTAAGACCAAAAATTGTAAGAAAAAACATCGTTTTTTCGTCATGACATCTTTCACATTCGTCAAATCGACATGAAACCAAACCTAAATGTGCATCTTTCAAATCTGCATCCAATAACATGCCTCATTATATCAGAGGGGTCACCCTCCAGTTAGATGCATGGGGGGGGGGTCGGGCCTAAGATTTCAAATGGGCATAAAATCGTCAATTTTCACCCTATTTACTCCAAATTTGATAAGTGACATCTTTGACTAGATATCCTGTTGTGTTTATACGTCAGCATTAAAATGACTGCCGGGGACAGGTTTGCTGTGCCTTGGCACAACTTCTTGTTTTAACTCTATCCCGTATTTATTCTCCTCCATGTCCAAAACACGCCACCCACCACTCTCCCTCTCGCTCCTTGTAACAAATGAATGTTTCGAATCTCTTTATCCATTGTGTTCGCGATTCAGATCTACAGGAAGTCGGGGAGTGGAACCAAATATACACTTTTTTGTCGGCTGCGTGGCTTCTTAATATACTAGAAACAATTTTTTTTATTAAACAACATACCGGTATGCAATAATTTTGTTACAAGAGCCAACACCTCTGAATACATATAAGTACCACTCACTCCATTAGCACAAGGCTTGAGTTAAAGGGATATTATTTACAGAAATGCATAATATTCAACTGCTGTGCTCGTGAATGTGACGCCGCTACATATACGGGTTGGCTGGAGGAGGGTGGATCGCAGCTTCTGCCCGCAGCTGTACATTCGCCTTCACTTTCATCCGAGCTATACACAAATGCCTTAAGGCTCCAAGACACATTCGTAAACATATTCTCTAACACTGCCATCCTTCTCAATGTAACATCAGATGCCGGCCCTTAACACCTGTGAGCCATAGTCGTACTTAGATCTAGTAAGGGACATATACACCATTAATAAAAATATTCTGTCGGCTTCCCAAATATTACCCGCAAGGTACTTAGGACATTTGACGATTCATCATAACTAGCAATTTGGTTATTAACATGACACTTAAAGCATAACATCCAATCAAAATGCATGCCCCCCAAAATGAGAATTTTGAAATCTATCGCGTGATTATTCAAATTTAAATGCAAATGGGGACGTTACGGTTTGCAGAAACTACAGTGGCACACTTAGGGACGGAAAACTTGAATCCTCACTGCTAGGCTCACTGGTGGACTGAGTCAAGGGCTGCTCGAATCCACCCATCCGAAATTTGCGCATTACGGAAGAGTGCCATATTGCACAATCACTAGTATACAATTAATATTTAAGATTCCTCGGAATGGGATCTGATAACAGAATATCATCAATCATAATACTAAACCAAGTGGACTACTGTAGGCACACTTCCTTGATACAGTCCGTGTTCTTGGATAAATATGTCTGACGTTACGTTACCCGGTAATTAGGAAGAGAAAGTTCTGTCGTTTAAAAATTGGAAATAAATATAGGCAAATTAGCTCTTAAACGATAAACATAGCGCTTCATCAGTACACCGTATCGTCACGTTATGTCGTAGGCTTCTTGGATGTCCAAGAACACCCCTATCATGAATTTTTTTATTGACACATGCCTCCGAAAGGAAAAAGCTTTAAATTCATTAAATAAACGAGTGAACTTCTATATTTTCAGAGGCCACATTGGCGATCATTAAGTAATTTCTTTGACTCAAAAAAAAAAAAAAAAGCCTGTTATAACCCATCCAGTGCATGACCTTACACAAACAAGAAGGCAACACAGGACGAATTTAAGCAGGATTCATGAGACGTCCAGCCTGTTTAGGTATCGGTATGATGTGTGCAAAGTACAATAAGCCTGAGAATGTTCAGGACGTCCAAAGCTCATTATACAGTGCTAACAGCTTACTCAGGTTGTCCTTATTAAGATGAGTCATAAAACTTGTGCTGGTATCCGGACCACGACTGGTGTCTTTACAGGATTATAGGGCAAGGAGAAGCTCGTCTATCATAAACTCATGGTTGTACCGGGAGTCTGCGTCTTCTGTATCAGAGTCTAATATCTGTAGCTAACATGTGCGTTTTTGAACTTTATGTTCTTGAAAATGAGGGTCGTAATAAACTGAGCTACTCATGTCAGATAGGCTCCTGGTAACGATGGTAATTATTTCCATGGAATCATCATAGATAGTGTTACCTACCTGCAGAGTGGTCGTAGGGATGTAAGGGCTTTTATCATTTAGTATTTTGATTGTGGACCAGACTTAAAGAGTGGGGTAAAACGACTCACGTGGACACAAAAATCGCTGGGAATCACGTTAAGCCCTTCTACTTATTCCCTTTTCCTCAGCAATCTGTATGCAATAAAGTTTCCTCAGATGGCTGACTGTCAAAAATCCTGTACCTCCTGTTGCACTTCCTCAACCTTTCGTTAATCAGGTGGGGTGTTTTGGCACCCCAAATTTTTTTTAAAGCTCATATTTCCTAGCCAGTAATTCGGATATTTCTCTCCGTTCCAGTACTCTCCTGATTCAGTGAGGGGAGGGAGCATGTGAATTGGTTTAGTCCTGCCTCTGCTGTAGTGAGAGAGAGGGGCACTTAAACCCTCCCCCCACCCCCGGAGTGTCCAGTCACCCCATTAAAAAAAGTAACCATTTAACCCGCCCCGTCCTCCCGATGTACGATGCACGCTCACAATTTTTTTTTATGCTGAGACCCACTGACATGCATCGTACGTCAGTCAATTGCAAGGCCCATCGTTTGCAGATTTTTCAAGATTCGTGGGTGATTTTTTTGGCATATGTGGGAGACCTTCTTCCACCCCTAGCCAGGTGGCGACACTGAATGACCCTGTGCAACCCCCGCTTCTCAGGGGGTGCGACATTTTCTCGCAACTCACCTGTTAGCAGTGACCTGGCCAGAAAAGACACGTAGCACCACGGTCTCTCCGATGACGAAATTCAAGGCGAAAGTGATTCCTGGTGTGCAGGACAAAGATTATGTGGCACCAGAGTTAATAATGAACAGAAGCAATGAGGAGGTAACATCACCAAGGTAGGTGCAATATGTTGATGTGTTTGGTGAGGGAACAACACTTATATCGCCTATATTATTGTGTGAAAAGCAATATACTCTTGTACTATATATAAATTCGTTCCAGATAAATAAATATCTACGAGGCTGTGTGGTTTTGGTTAAGTTTCCCTCGCATAGGGAACGTCTTTTAATGAGTACGGCATCATAGAAAGCAGTAGCCAGGTGAGGGGCCTCTCGCCAGTTTAGCGTATCTTTTAATTCAGGTGAGCACTTTCTCGCTGAATTTTCGATGTTTCTCACCAAAAGCGGAGGTTTGAGCCAAAAAAGAAGACAAGTTGAAAATCGGTCAGGTTCTTGGGGTTGGGTGAAAAAACTACAGGGACGGGGCGAGTTAAATCATATTGTAATATAGATTTGTTTTTTTTTATTATATTGATGTTAAAAATAAAAACAAATTTATTTTCCTGTGCATGTTTACCTGACAAATGAGATGAGTCCATTTGTTATTTTTTATACAGATATTATAATTTATTGTATCTTATTATTATAAATTAATAAACACCACCTACAAGGCATTCAATCTTTTCGTTAGTGATTCCAGAGATATGCTGAAGCGGCAGTATGAATACATTTTACATGTTAGTAAAACTACATGCATTTTGTACTGGGGTGTTGTAACACCACACCGGACTAACCACATTTGAATACCCCACACGACTAACGAAGAGTTAATGCTTGTCAACAATCTGGCGTCTACAAATATAGCCCTATACTTCACTTGAACTGAAGAAGTCTTGGAAATAGCAGCCTCAGCTGGGTAATAAGGAAGTGGTTAAATTTAGGACTTTTATGTCTATGGTCTCCCCATACGTATTGAAACTGGAATCTTTGAGATGGATCCCCCGAATAGCCTTGTTAAAGTAAAATTTTGGAGCTGCGGGGTGCGATATAATGTTGCAAGTATAAAAAAGGCAGATGGGTAAATGCTCACATCCCAAGAAGTCGCCATAAGGTTTCCACAAAAAATGTTGATGTATACCTGAGGACACCAGAGACATGTCTAAGGCCGAAAAGTTTTCAGTATGATCATTTACATGAATCGCTCTACCATCGTTCAGAAGGCAGAAGTTGGACTGTAAAATTAGTTTGGCTACTAGATCCCCACGACCAGCAATCCTCAAGTTGTTTCATTTACTTTGATGGTTGTTAGAGATGGCCAAAACTAACTTACCTCAATGTAGATGTCCAAAAAGCGTTTTTAATGCATCGCTAGCTAAGGGACCATGTGGAGGACCATAGAGAGAGCAAATAGATACGTGTTATTAAGTGTTACTCAGCATGTGAGAGTTTCCTGAGCAGAATTTAGATTTACTTCTGTTTGGGGGGGTGATCTGTGTGTGTAGATGACAACTCCATGACCATCATATCATTTATGTGATTGGTGGTGTTGGAATTGTGGAGAATCATGGTAGTCCATCAAGCACATCTGTAAGCAAATGCTGTCTGGCCTATGTATAGAGAGCAAGATTGCTGTATTTTGTAATGTATTCCCAAGAGCCCTACAATTCCACAGAAACACAGTGAATGCAAGGGTTAAAGATTTATGTGGTGGGCCATTTTATTTTATTTTATTTTTTGGCTGCCAACCACCAGGCGAGTGGCTACCAGAGGACCTATCCCAGTGATTGCTAATGGAAACCTCCACATTATCATCAATAAGGAGGTCCCAGACTCCCCTGAGAAAGAGCTAACTCTTCTTTCCCTTGCTGTACCAGGAACAGGAAGAACATGTGGATGTTACTTTTAGATAAGGGTGGTCAAATTCATCTTAATGAACTTACTAAACTTCGGTTTAAGCTGCACTGACTGTGAAGCAGCAGCAGCATCCTGAGAGTATGAAGCCGTAACAGGGATATAAGAAATAGAGTTGGAACGTATACAGGAGGAACAGATGAGGGAACAGAGAGAGTGACAAGTGTGCTGGGGATTGGGTCAGCTTGGGTCTCCTCTGTCCACAATGCGGGACAGGACACAGTCGCCGATGCATAGGATACAATAGGCTCAGGAATCACATTCAACTTCCTCAACTTCTTCCTAGTATCATGATAGGATATGCCCTTCATTCCAGTCATTGTGCAGACCATCTTCTCTTCCTCCCACTTGGGGCAACACCCCGAGGAAGTTGAGTGATCACCCTTGCAGTGAATGCAACACTCCCTCGAATGTACAGAGGTCTGCATCATGATCGGCACCTAAACTTCTCCCATACACTACTTTGGTGGCCCAACAAGGCTTATCATTATGTTCATAACATTGATATTTGAAGCATCGAAGGAGACTGGGAATATATGGCTTCACGTTAACAATTTCATAACCAGTTTAGTCACTACTTGGTAGAGAAACTTTGCCAAAGGCCAAGAGTATCATTGCTCTCTTCATCCTCTTGCCCTCCGCGAATAGAATAATGAATCTTGCATTTATGAAATACTGTTGAGCAAATTCATGTATGATGTCGTCCCCTTCCATAACCATGAGATCCGTACAGGCGATAACTCCCTTGCCGGAATTCAAGGAATGCAGGATCCATGGCTCGACATCATAACAGTGAAATCTGTACAGCTTCTGAAAATCCTTGAGAAAAATACATAGTTTTGACAAGGAGGTCTCCATTAGGAAGTTTTTCACCTGTTGAACTTTGCCAGCACAGCTATCAGTGACCTTTTTGATAAGGAAGGGAATTAGACTGGCCAAGGAAGTTGAACCAACAGCATGCAATAAAACAAAGAAAGAATTCTGTAAAAAAATAACTAGTGGGTTTCTAGTCCTGGGCCGGTATGCCAGGGGTCGGTCTTTTCGAGAATCAGTTATCGAGTCTTCTGGACCACCTCCCCCTCCCTGAAGGGGGAAGAGGCAGCAGGGGTGTCGGCCATAGTAGTCACTTCCCCATTGAGGGAGAATGGAAAAAAAGAAAAGAGCAACGGACATGACACCCGGACTAAACAACTACGGCTAAGTTTGCCCTTTCAAAGCACTCTCGGTAGGCAGAGTCTGCGTTAATTCACACCCCAGAGCGATCAGTGAGGGGATCGCTCCAAAGGTGAGTAAGCAAAGGTATTCTCAGGAAATAAACACAACATCTAATGAATCTCAATGCCGGGTGGGCAGTCCTATTGCTGAAGAAGAGGTCAGCACTCATGTCCGCGTCCTCCACGACTATCCTTGAAAGTCCACAAAACTTGGAGAGTCCTGCGTGTTAGACAAAGAGCACCACTGACAGTTTCGATGTACATTCCACCAAGGACGCCACACTTTTTCAGCTAGTCTTCTGCTTTTCTATGCAGACGTACAACACACTGCTGACTGTCAGTTACCTTCTGTATCACTCGTGAGCCTATGATTTTGCAAGTCTTTTTGAAACCTCTTCTGTATTATTATTATTATTTTTTTTTAACATCTTAAGCTTCGCAGATGTTACGTTGCGGAACTGCTTTGAGGAAAACATATCGTAGTTATCAAATCATCACTTTCTGAGCAAAAAGACATACCGACAAAGCTTACTGATAACCATTCTGCCCTTATTCATCCCTCAGTTCTTCCCCATTCCTACTTCACAACCTTCCAGTTTTACCATCTCCGCTGATATCACACAATACCAATCTTTTCCCCTCTCTCCCCAACGCATCTTCGATTCAAACTCTTGACCCTTCTCTAAAATTATTCTTTATCTTTTCCGCTGAGAAGTGAAAGGAGATGGGAGACCACAGAAGTGAGGAGGAGAGGGGCGCGAGAGGCAGTGGGAGGCAAGAAGAACAGGATGGATAAAATGTTGATGTGTTGGAGGGTCAGAGAGGGTGGAGGCGAAAAGAAAATGAATGAGGAGGTAAAAAGGGTAACACAATATTAATTATAAATGCTGGTGTGATTAGAATTAGAGACCAGTCGACAAAGGAAGATGAAAAGTGAAGAGGAAGGAGAGTCAGTGAAGGTAAGGAAAACACAAATACATGACACAACAGAATGAAGCGTGGATAAAAGAGGAAGAAGAAGAAGAAGAAGGGAAAGATGATGATGACTAATGATAATGAAGATGATGATGATGATGATGAGGAGGAGGAGGAGGGGGAGGAGGACGAAGAAGAAAAAGAAGAAAAGGAAAGAGGAGAAGAAGAAGATGAAGAAGAAGAAGAACAAAATGGACGAAGAGAGAGAGAGAGGGCATTGCATCCTGAGTGAGACGAAAGTGAAGTTAAGAAATGGAAATGTCACGCAGGACTTGTCTCAAGTTCCGGTACCGCTCATCCCTGCCTCAGCCAAGAACAAGTGTGTGTGTGTGTGTGTGTGTGTGTGTGTGTGTGTGTGTGTGTGTGTGTGTGTGTGTGTGTGTGTGTGTGTTACACTGTGTACTTTATTATTTCTATTTCAAGCCTGTTATTATACTGCCCAAGTATATCCTGCTGAAGTAGGACAGTAGATGGCCTTCTAGATTTCTTGTTAGTTATCCTTTCTGTTACAGGACAGGTCTTAGCTGTACAGTCTCCAGTAATTCTCTCCAACAAGGAGAGTATGTGTTCACCCCTGTTTGTTTGTTCACTCCGACAAGGAGAGTATGTTTTCACCCCTATTTGCTTGTTTGTTTGTCTGTTTGCAGGATTTGGACCAATTTCGGTGGGTAGATAGCCCATGTTCCAGGAAACAGTCGATTATCTTTGGGACCGATCCAGATCGTATTACAGATTCTGGATCTGGAAAATCCTTTTTGCGAAGCCCTAATCAGTGATGAGAAAACCTAACCCATTATGAAGAGAAGTTTGGAAATTACGTTTCCCTAGTCGAAGAGATGCGCTCCGCTGATTGCTCCTCTAGTTGTGTATATTACTATTTGATATGGGAAGCAACTCCATCTTGTTCAGTATTTGTGATAACTGGGTACATAAGAGATGCAGTGGTATTCTGGGCAGATTGGGATAATGCTGATTTTGTGTGTGTGATGTGTCGGGGAGAGCATGTATGAGTAGAGATTAGCAGGCGTGATTGATCATGATGGTGGGTCTCTTTAGTGTGTGGAAGAGTTCTATTACCTGGGGAACATGTTATGTGTTGGAGGTGGGGCTGGGGCTAGCTCTGTGGTTAAGATACGGAATGGTTGGAGGAAGTTCAGGGAACTGTTGCCTTTCCTAACAATTAGAGGGCTCTCCCTCCGTGCTGAGGGATTTTTTGAATGCGGCATGTGTTTGGAGTGTAATACTGAATGGTACTGAGACCTGGGCAGTAAAGGAAGAGGATATTCGCAAGCTCAAGCATTCAGGAACGACAATGATTTGATGGGTGAGTGCATCCTTCAGTGCACAGCCTTGGGGGGTCTATCATTCCGACAGAAGAGTTGAATGGAAGGATGGGATTGGAGTATTGGTGTTGTGACAAGAAGGGGTATATTGAGATGGTCTGGGCATTTGGAGAGGATGGGGGATGACGCCTGCGTGTGGAAGGTGAGAACTGTGAACGTCAGTGGCACGGTTGCAAGAGGCAGACCGATAAAGATCTCGGACGAGGTCATAGAGTGTGATCTCACGGATAACGGACTGAATAAGGAGGCTGCCAAAGGTTGGGCAGCTTGTCCAGCCCCCATTAGGCGTCCAAGGCCGACGGATGCAAGCATGTTGGAGCCTTGATAAATGATGCGAACGAACGATGAGATATAATGTCACAAAATGCAGACTTATTTAAGTGACTCCAAAAAAATAATATAAATTATTTTAACAGACATGAGAGTTGATAAAGAGCAACCCTGCATGCAAAAAAAAAAAAAAATGAAAATATAGTACAAAACTATAGTGACAGTGGGTGACAGGATGAAAAATGTACTTTATAAATACTTGAGAAGTTAAAATCTGCTAAGAATTTTCTTTAGCAGTTGCGTGTACCAAGAAACAGTTCTGCATAAACATTCCAAAATACCTTATAACAGACATCTTAAGATTATCTGTGCTCAGTCTGACACACTTAAAAGTTCATCACGTAAAACACTAACTCAGTGAACATAAGTGCAGTTACCGACCAATAATAATGCTTGTACTGCCTTTGTACCTCTCGTTTTTCATAATTTATTTGTATTTTTAGCTCCTCTAACTCGTTATAAATCTTTGTTTCCTTCTCACTATTTTTTCGCTTTGAATAACGTTCCAGTATACCTCCTTTCATACCTGCTGCTTCTCATTCTAGAAAATCATAATTCTCCTGGCAGAGACAATAATCAGATTTTTTTTTCTTTTGGCTGATTTTTTTTCATCTATCTATCTATCTATCTATCTATATATTATTTATATATATATATACACAAGATCAGTTTTCTCTTACTTTCCTAATCTTTTGATGCCAAAGGTGCTTGAAAAAGGACGGCAATAGGCATTTCCAAAGTTGATATACAGTGAAATTTCAGGATACGGATCTACGAGCTTCGCGTCTATGAGCCGACAGGAAGAGAGCAATGCACAAAGTGGCCATTCATTTGAATCTTTCAGAGAGGAACCCTGGCCAACAATAAATTAAATGAAAAATCCATCAGTATCTTCAATTCATAAGTGCCCAATGCCATTTATAAAGGACAGAATTAGGCATCTTGAAAAATTAATAAACGGGAGATCCCTAAGGTACGGGCTTGAAAGCTTCACGACTATGAGCTGATAGGGGGAGGGCAGTGAGTTAAATATCCTTCCCGCAAAATCCCCTACACAGGAACCCTGGGCAGTAATGGATGAAACTGATAAGCCTTCTCTTCCAGCATCCTATAAGACTTTCAGATAAGCCACCCTCCTCGTTCACTTTTAACTTTTAATCTTATAATCCTCCTTTGTTTTATATTTGTTATACTTTTGCTTTGGTTTGTTTTACCTTCCAATCGTCCAGTTCTGCAGCGGCATCTACCCCTAGAAGGCTCTTTATTCATTTCTTCCCGTTTCCTTTTTCTTACACCACCAATTCCTCGCCATAATCCTCTTCTTTTCCCAAGTTCCATGGTTTCTAATAACCTACAATATATTTCCAGTAGTCCCTCAAGTTTCCTACTCCTATTTCCTCTCCTCCTTCACGCCTTTATTCATTCATCCCCACACTTTTTCTTAGCCTTTTCCCTCTCCTCCTGCCTGCCCTCTCATCCCTCTCTTGCAGCAACAATAAAAAGACAGACGAGCACTGCGCTGCTGGAGGTAGGGTGGAAGCTGGCAACATTATTTTCCATGTAGCGAAAAACGTGATTTTGTTTTTTTACTTCAGAAGCAAGATTGGGTATTCAGTACAGAAACATGATGAGCTTCAAATAAGTAAAAATATCAGTATGGTTCGTTCCAAATATACGGCTTCTACTGATGATCAAACATTCATCAATTAAATGAATAAATATTTTGATGGTACAATTCCCAAACCTTTCTTGGTATGAATATGGGTGTATGACTAAGAAACAGATATTTTTAATAACTGATTAATGCTACAGATGTTTAAGGAAAACATGAAATTCTAAATCTGAAATTATCATATTTGTAATTCATCATATGGGGAAACTGTTCGTTTCCTGGTGATATATTTTCCTCTCAACCGTATTATAAAATGAAGAGTTATGTGGTGATAAGGTACACCGATACTTTATTCTCACCTAATATGTAAATCTGAAGTAACGAATAATAATAAGTAACAGTCTATGTTTCTGCTGAACTGCTTTATAAACTGATCTCCCCTTTTCACCCTCTCATACACTCTTTTTTTATTTATTTATATATTTTTTTGCTCCTTAAAACTAATTTTCCCTTCCAATTGCGTGTGTTTATTATATTCTGCACCACTTCCTATTACCATGAAATTTACTTTATTAGTGCATAATTTCATCGATATACCTCACCATCCGTGATCCACGGTATTAGTTAAGAACTCAGACAATATATACTTAGTTTTCCATGTATGCAACATGTATACGAATGACTGAAAAAGGGTCAAGGAAAGCGAGACAGAAAAGAAACAAGGGGAAGAAAATGCGAAAGGGAGAGAGAAAAAGAAGAGGGGGAACAAAGTTGGGAAGGGAAGCTAAGAGAGATGGGAGAAATTGAAAGAGGGGAAGAGACAGTGACAGAGAGATGAGAGGAAGTGGAGGGGAGAGAAAATGAAAGGAAAAGAAGTAACAAAAAGGGAAAAGCTTGCTCGAGACAATATGAAAGGCAAGACATGACAGAAGATACACATGATGGATTATGAAACAGGGCAATATGACTATTACATTGCCGAAGAACTACAACAGAGAGAAACGTCTGACGAAACAATAAACGGGCAGCATTTAAATTAAGAGGGAAAAACTGAAACGTACAAGAGTAACCATGTAAATATGAGAGTATATGGTAACCATCAACAAAGAGAGAGGGAATCCAATGCAGTCCAACTGCAATAGACGGGTCTCGTTACTGGAGCTGAGGCTGATTTTTTTTTTCTCATTCTGGATAACAGTATTTGGGACATAATCGAAACTAACAAAAGCCTTATTTTTTATTATCGGAGAGTAAGAGAATCACCGATTAAATTTTCGTAAGTATGCGAGTACAATAGACTATCCTAGAAAATACAACTTAGGCATTCTTGAATTAGAAAAAAGGTGCATGACTGAGTACTGATGGAGTTGTCGAGTGGTGTCCAAGGAAGCAGAAAGTACTGGAGAGATTAGTAAAGCAAATATGTACAAAGTATTATGAATTCAAGGGAAAGGTGAAAATTTATTTTGGAGGCTGAGGGAAATTTAGGATAAAAGTAGGCCTGCACCAGGGGTCAACACTTCGCCCATTTCTGTTTGCTAATGGAGCAAGTGAGAACCAAATAATCATAGGAGCTTTTATTTGCGGATGAGATCGTGCTGGTGGCAAGAACGGAAGCTGAAATGAAAGGTCTAATTAGACAGTGGCAGAAAATTCATCAAAAGGAGAATTGAAGATTAATGCTGAGAAGCCGAAGGTTTTGGTGTCAGAAAGGGTGACTGAATCGTGGACAAAGGTGAAGGATACTAGTGGGAAGGATTTGCGGTACTTGGAGCAGTTCAGATACACGCAGAACCAGTTTGGTAGAGGAGTTTGTTACTAACAGTGTTGGTCGTAGTACTGATGAAGTCGGCACTGTCTTAACACGTGTTCCTGTTTCAGCATCACACCAAACCAGCCATAATAACATTTTTCTTGGCTCTTGCCTTCCCTCTAGTAACAGTACTTCACCACAGGATTTCCAGCCGGTGCAAAGTGGAGCAACATCAACGAAGAAGAGAACCATCATACCAGAGACAGACTTTAGACAAGATTCAGATTCGTGAGGAGGCAGATTAGGAACCCCACGAGGTTTCCGCATACCAGGTGCTGGAATTAATGACATTAGCAAGGCCATGGATGATGTCATGAATGGTTAGACTGATAACACTTTTGTTCATACAATTACAACGAAGTGGTAAGGACCAGACCAGAGGAACTCAGGAACGATTTAAGGTGGTGATCTGACACTACAAGACCAAGACTTAAAATGTGCTGATTTCAGGGGTGCTTGAAAGGACTGGCATACAGACCGTGTTCAACAACAAGGCCATCAGCTTTAATAATCAGTTAAGCTCTCTTTGTTTGCAGGATAGAGTGGGGTTCATAAACAGTGGGAAATACTTCTCCCAGCAACCGGCCTTGTACGCAGAGGGTGGTATTCACTGGAGCTCATTTCGTGCAGCATGCTTAGCCCATCTTCTGAATGATGTAGTGCATTCTTTCAGGGGAAAAAAATAAATAAGTAAAACACTTCTCAAAGGAAGTACAAATTTAAGCTTGATCCAGATAGGAGACGTGCTTTTAAACTCCATCTGTGAGAAAAATAATTGCATAACATGCAAAATAAATTTTCTGAATTTGAAACTTTCGTCACTGTTGATGACTGACATAACTGTCATTACTGAATCATAGCCTAATACTTAACAAAGAGACATTTTAGTGAAATATAATTTGCCAGGTTACAGTATTTTCAGTAGTGCTCAACATCCACTCACTCGATGTAGTGCTGCTCTCGGGTGTCTGCCCTTTCCTCTCCTCCATCCTTCTTTCCTTCAATCCTTTTCTGTCTTTCTCCTTCATTCTTTCCTTGTCCTTCTGCCTACGGGTGGCTTTACACTTCCTCCCCTGTCTATCTTGCCTTCATTCTTTCCTCGTCCTTCTGCCTGTGGGTGACTCTACATTGAGTGACAAGCCAAATGGTTTCCTGTACACCAGGAAACCATTTACCACACTGGGTGGTAACCATATAACCAACTTTTGGTGCCTGGTGGTTTAGTGGGTAATTAAGGCGCTCCAATCGGATTGAGCAGGTGAAGGTTTATATCCAAGGGGTGGTTAGGGTTTATTACTCACGTAATGCCATTCAGGGATGAGTGAGGCTGGTCACTTTCATCTTAAATGTCAAGACCAACTTGCCTGACACCGGGCTCCTACGCTTCTCTGTGGCGCGACATAGGATTGGATAATGAATGAATGAATGATGACAAATGGGAGAATGGGGGTAATGTATTGTTACACATTAAGGCAAATGTTCATCCTGTGTTTTTTTCAGAGCCATCCTCTGAAAATATTGGCTCGGTATACATTCAACTTAAAAATGAATCACAAGGCAAACCAACACTTGGATTAATCAATCGATCACCAGTTTGGCCGTGGGATAGTGACAATAATTTATATGAAAAATGGCAGAAGTATGCTGCGTCCAGAACACTAATTTATGGAGACCAAATTAACTGTAACAAGATGGAGTGAATCCTTAACATCTGACAAGACTGGATTTGTACAACAACTTGGGAAGTTAATGACAGGAGCTCATTGGGCAGCCAACTTGTGGATGTAATATCTTAGATCTCTTATTGACATCACTAGAAAATCTAATTGAAAATGTTCTTATAGGAAATAAATTCAGTAATTATGATCATCGTATAGTTACATTTAACATTAACTTTAGGATCAGCACCTTAAAGTCGTGTTATACGAAAGTTCCAGGTAAAAAAATATAATAATAATAAATTTAAAAAAAATACCTTTAAAAAACTGAAGGCAGTTGTCTGTAATAATGATCTGAACCCAATAACCCAGACTACAAATATCTATAGTTCATGTAGAACGTTTTCAGAAAATATTACTGAGGCTGTGAGTGTATGTGTACTTATATGCAATAGGCGGTCTGTAAAAATTGCCAAATTGTGGAATTGCAACATTAAGTTCTGTCTTACATCAAGGATGCCCGTTCATTGAAATTTCAAAGTTGCCGATAAGGAAAAGGATAAAATGATATATTGCAACCATTATCAAAATCATATAAAAAAAATTAAAGAGGAGAAATCATGAAGCACATATTGTTAACATCAGTAAATTAAACTCGAAAGAATTGTTTAGTTGCCTTTGAAATAAGGAGTTAACGCCAACAATTGGCAGTTAATTTCAGAAAATGGAAAGCATACAAACAAGGAAACCAAGATGCTTAAATTCTTTATGTTTTCTTTGCATCAGTAATTACAGCAGAAAATTCAAAGTTCAATTCCATCGTCTTCATTCATATGCAAGTATGTATATATATACAACTCTCTACTTACATTCCAGATGCCAACTTTCAATTCATCTTAATAAATTGGCACTGATACTATAGAATTTAAGTTTCTGAAGAAATTAATAACGGGGAGCTTTACCAAACGCTTTCTGAAAATTAAGATATATGACATCAGCTGATTTAGTTTTATCACGTATATCAATAACATCACTGAAAAAGCAAGGACACTGGTCAGACACGATCATTTGTTCTCCAAACCATGTTGTGAGTTTCAGATGAGGTTATTTAGTTTTACATGAGGTTTAGTTGACATTGCTGATATAGATGT
>JAGKTI010001535.1:0-40597 GCA_018397915.1 Birgus latro | reverse complement strand
GACGGAATCCGAAGAGGTATTCTTTTGGGTCTTGTTTGTTTGTTTCTTTGTTTGTTTCTTTGTTTGTAGCATTACGGAAAAACGGATGAATGAAATTACATGAAACATTCAGGATATGTGGGAACTGGTCCCCAAAGAAAGTGATTAAATTTTGGAGGTAACTGATTGACCCTGAAAGGTCAAAATCAGGGTCACGGATAATTAGAGGGCTATAACTTGAAAACGGTTGAAGATATATTTACTATTAGGAACATACAAGGACTCGTAATATGGGCTTTCATTTGGCACAAAGACGTTTGACCATGAATGACCTTAAAAGGCCAAACTCAAGGTCACGGATATTCAGGGGGCTATAAGTCGAAACTGGTTGAAGATAGAGAGATGTTTACTATTATCAACATATATTCAGTCACATATGGGTTTTTAGTTGGTGCCTTGACCTTTAATTGTAAATGACCTTGAAAGGTCAAACTCGAAGTCACTGATATTCAAGTGGCTATAACTTGAAACTCGTTGAAGATAGAGATATTTACTATTGTAAACTACTGCACTTTGGTGATTGACACGCAATCCTAAAGTAGCTATTTAAGGAGTTTATTGCGAGCTAGTACACCACAGTGTTCCCCTCGAGAGCGACCGTCCCAGACTGCCACACATCTGGTCTAACCGGTGTGGGAGCGAGGATTCATTCAGCATTTTAAAGATCTAGCAGTGGGGATATACAGTGGAGGGGGTGGGGATATTACAGTGGGGGTACATATACAGTATAGTGGGAGGGGCATGGATATACAGTGTGGGGCATGGATATACAGTTGGGGTACACTATTACCAAGATATACGAAGTCTCATATGGCCTTTCATTTGACACCAAGACATTTGACCTTGAGTGACCTTGAAAGGTCAAATGCAAGATCACGGATTTCAGAGGGCGTAATTTGAAAACATTTGCGCCATTAATTTAGACTTTCATTGTGCACTGATACTAAATGGCAGAAACAAGTCAGTATTTAACAGCAATAAAATAACTGCTGCCAGGCGACGTTTGGTGTGCCCGCCACCACTTGTTTAATATGCACTGACTTTTTGTGATAAACAGTGACTGAATTCCGTTGAGTTGTTTTTTCACATTTTTTTTTATGGATTGGCTTTTTATGAATTATTGTCATTGATTTCTGTACAGTTTTGTGAATTTTCTTCATGTTTTGTTTGCTGGTAGCTTGTACATTAGCCAAAAACATATTTGGGCGGGCGATTAGCATTCAGTTCCCCTAATGCTTTTGTTTTATTCTTTTTTGTTTTTTTCTATGAAATTTCCATGGCAGTTTTTCTATGCTGCATAGAAACCTTTTTATTTTATTTTTATTTATTTATTTTTTTCTAGCCAGCTTTAGCTGGAGGGTTTGGTGGGTGGGAGGGGGGACCTTCCTGCTTTGTTATACATATCTTCACCTCATAGAATTAGAGTCTGTGGGAGAAAGAGAGGAGGAATTAGTGAGAACAGAACTGAAAATGTTGAGGTGGATTCTTGGCATGTCACGGAAGGGCAAGTTACGGAACAAGAAGATGAGGAGATACCCTGCGTCGAATGTGGCGGGATAAATGAAGGGGATGAGACTGAGTTGTTTCGGGTATGTGATGACACCAGAGGTGTAGGAGGCAGCTAGGGTGATGAAGGAGATAGAAGTGGAAGGAGTAAGATGGAGAGGCAAACCGAAGGAAAAAAAAAAATAATGATCTGGGCAGTTGATCCCATAACACTCTTAGATTAGGGTTATGATGATTATGAGGAGAGGACGGGGGAGTGATGGGGAACAGTGGAAAATATAGAAGTGGTAGAAAAGGAAGCAAGTGATATGACTTAGAGGATCAAGAGATAAACAGGAGGGGAGGGGTTGGAAAGTTTGATGAATGGGATTGGAAAAACGAATATGAACACTAAAAAACTTTTGATAAAATAAAGCAACGATCAGGAGTGCTTATTCCCCCCAAAAAGGATACTACCTTAAGAAAGAAGAAAGAAAACACACACACACACACACACACACACACATGTAGATATTATATAGGCATTAGTATGTATCTCAAAAACAATGTACAGGATGTAGTGTCTGATGGAAACATACACAGCTTCTCACTAGGAATGTCAATTCGCATAATGTCTATACACAATCTTGTTCCAAACCATCAAGAATCCTTAACACATGGTATTTCAACACATCCTCGTAGCCCAGACAACCGAGAATTTCATGACGTATTCAAACATGTGGTAGTCCACGTGAACAGGATATATATCAGACACTACAACCTCACCAAACTTCCTCTCCAACCTGTATGTAATGTCGGAGAGATTCCCTTCAGATCAGAAGGGGCTACAGAATCAGGGCAGAGTAATGGTTAAAAAGGGAGAGAAGGGCTAGAGAAAGAAGGCCTGACACTAGGATCGTTAGGAGACTGGCCGTCACGCTAAGTTACGCTGTAAATCGCTATTCAACATAGATGTACAATAAAACTCTGTGACCCAAGAGTGCTGATAATACGTCTCATGACTTTATTCTGGCTGTGCTTAATGATACATGATCAGCTTTCCTATCTCCCTACAAGTACCTACAACCACACTATCGAGAATGATGACAGCGATAGACCACGATAAACTACGCTATCGAGATTGGTGGCTAGCGGTAACAACGAACCCAACTACGATAAACTTCGCCTTACGAGTTATACAACGCTCATCAATATTAGTTTATACGTTCGTCGATATATGCAGCAGGCTACTCTCCTGAACCGCTACAATGGTAAACTACGAGATCTACCCCACTATGTTCACTGAGAGTGGTGGTGAGCAGTAAATGAACCCGATTAACGTCTCAACCAATGTAATCAAACAAACAAACAAGACTCGCTCCTAACCACCTCAACCACAACTCCACGTTTTACGAGAAACAATTGCAGTGATAAATTACGTCTATCAACAACTCTACAAACCTACAAGTTAATCACAACAACTAAGGAAAATCAAGCACTACAATTTAAGAAGATAAACGAACAAAGAAGTGAAAAACTACAAATAACAACTGGAAGAGAGAAAGGAGGAAGTGTACTAGCAGTTTTGACCCTCACTCTCAGACCAGCCACCGTGTTGTTCGGACCTCTGGCCAGTCTCTCTGTTGCACTGAACTCTGCCTCAGTTATAGAGGAAGAATTTTTGCTGTTTTTCCCAGTTTTGACAGTTTGGGGACTCTGTCTCTGGAACTGAGATATACATACTTTCCTGGCATTTTTCTTGTTTTTTACGGGACTCTGTCTCAGACAGATAGACGTCGGTCTGACTGTGTGGGTGAGTGTGTGTGTGTGTGTGTGTGTGTGTGTGTGTGTGTGTGTGTGTGTGTGTGTGTGTGTGTGTGTTTTGGCCTGCCGGTAGTGCCCCTCACTGTAGTACGAAGCCGAACCCTGAAGGGGTGCCGTTTAGGGCACTTCCATGAAGGGGGGCCTTTAGGGCCTGGTCATAGGAGGCAGTGAGGGCGGCTCAGATAGATTAGGGAAGTCCCTCACGGGGCAGTGACGGATCTCCTACGTCGCCCTTTAGAGGGTGGGGAGAACAGGCACCCGCCACTGTAGGGAAATTGGCCATTTTTCTGTTTTTTAAGTGGGTGAGTGTGTGTTATCTGTGTGTTTGTGTGGTGTGATTGAGATGTCGGCGTCAAGGATCCCTAGGCCTGCTGTGTCGTCTAGATTGCCCCGGCCTGTGTCTGTGCCTCAACCAGCTCCACCACCTCATCTTGGTGGCAAGAGAGAGCGGCGACAGTCCACCTCTAGCTATCCGGTCTGCCGCTGCACCTGCTGTTGCTGGTTCCTCCCACCGACATGTTGGCTCTGCCACTTCCTCCTCCAGACGAAGCAAAGCTGCTCGTATTCATGAGCCGTGTGAGGTCGACCCTGTCACACCTGCTCACCCGCCAACCTCACCTGCTGTGACACCTGCTCCTGCCATTGACGAAAGTTTTACTGTTGTCATGGGGAAGAAGTCCCGCCGAGCTCAGGGAAACGGGCCCACTCTGGGATCCGGCTCTGGAGTTCCCAGACGGCCTCCACCAGCTGTTCGGCCCTCGGTGTCAGTTGTGACACCCTCTTTACCGCGCTCCACGTACCCAGCTTTTCGTGTGCCGCTTCAGACCGGTTACAACACCAGTTACGATGCTGTGGCTGCTCTGGAGAGGCATTTGCCAGGGCTGAGGACCACCAATGTCATCGGCAGAGACGGGAGCTCTGTCTTACTTCCAAGGGACGAAGCTGCTTACGATCTCCTGAGGGCAGCTACACAAGATGAGACCTGTCCTGTGCGGCTTCTGGAGCTGACGCAGGGGCAAGGGACAACCAAGGCTATAGTGATGGGATATCCCATGAGGATGCCTATCGATATCCTTCTGCGGCACCCCCAGGTGGAAGAGGCTTCCCGCTGCCAAGCCAAGCGGACCAGAGAGGAGACTCGTCAAGTCCTCATCACCATCAGAGGTCCTCTACTGCCGTCTCTGGATCTGGGAAACTGGGGCACATATTATCTTCGTCCCTACACACCCGAACCGCTCCGTTGCTACAGGTGCCAGAGATTTGGGCACCACAGAGCCACCTGCAGTCGGTCGTTTGTGTGTAGGATGTGCAGCGGCCCCCACGACACAGACCACTGCCTTTGCCTAATTCAAGGCCGGGGAAAATATCATCTCCCGCTGCCCCAACTGCGCAGGAAAGCACCATGCATGGCACCCCAGCTGCCCGGCCAGAACGATGAAGGTCGTACAGGGTCGGGACCGTCAGGTAGCCTGGGTGCATCAGCAGCAGGCAGCCAGTGCAACTCTAGCACCTCAGGGGACCTTCGTCTGGGGGCAACAACACCGTGTTGCAGAGCCTGCTCCATCACCTCTGGACGAAAGTGCCTTTCCACCTCTGCCATCCGCTCTCATTCAGCACACTACGACTGCAGATGTGCACCATCCGGTTCAGACGTTGACCCCGTGTTCGGCTGCCAGTGCAAAGCCAGTTCTGCCCACTGCCTCGACCCCTCCAGCACCGCTCTTCTCAGTGGAAGAGATAAGAGTGTTTGGCAGGGAAATTGCTGTTTCTCTAGAAAAGGCGCTCATGGAAGCTCTGGGAAAGGAGGTCGACACAAAGCCACTTATACATTCAGTCGACAAAATCCTCGATGATATGGTGAAGGCAAAACAGCAGCTTCACTCCTCGCTGCCAGCTCCACGACCCTCTCCTCCTCCACGGAAGGTCAGATCCCGGAAACCCTCAGTCACTCCCTCCGAATCTCGCGCCCGCAGTCCTGCTCTCGTCTTTCCAAGGCCCCCTCCAGCCTCTGCAATGAAAGGGGCAGAGTGCTATCCTCACAGCCCAGACACCAATGCACCAGGGCTGACTCCAGCCTCAGCAGTGGTAGAGGCACAGCACCGTCCTCGCTGCATGGACATCAACTTACCAGGGCCAACTCCAACCTCTGCAGCGATAGAGGAAGAGCTAGGGACTCCACATCTCCATTAGGAGACCGAACACCCCCTGCAATCCCAATAGGTGCCAACCAACTTCGTGTTCTGCAGTGGAATTGTTTCGGGGCGTGGAGTAAGCTTCCCCACCTCCAGGAAGTAGCCGCTCGGGAGGACATTCATGTCTTCCTACTCCAGGAGACGCTCCTTCCCCTCGGCACTACCTTTCGCCTCCGAGGACATAATGCCTATTTCCTCCTTAAGGTCCGAGGTGCCACGAGAGGGTGTGCCATTCTCGTTAGAGATTTCATACCCTGCAAGGAGTGCAGCCCTCCTATCTACTGCGGTGAGGGCGTGGAAGTACAAGGAGTTGTCCTCCAGCTTGCATCAACCTCTTTAATCATTTATAATATTTATAAAAGCCATAACGGGACCCTGGATCTCGGGGAGCTGCTCCATTATGCCACATCTGAGTCCTCCCTTATTGGGGGGGATTTCAACGCCCATCACCCGATCCTCTCTTCGCCCCATCCGTCAAATGAAGCAGGTCGGCATGTTGCCATGGCTCTTGAGTAAATGGCAGGGGTTTCTCTTCTAAATGATGTGTCGGCTCCAACTCACATCGGTGGAGGGAGACTCGATCTGACCTTCCTCTCCACTCCCCTGGTCTGTCTCTCTGAATGGTCACTCCACCCTTATCTGACAAGTGATCACTTCGCTGTGGCAGTCAGCCTTCCCATGGCCCTGCTTCCTCCCCCCCCCATTGCCTCCACCAAGGTGGGATTTTCGTAGGGCTAACTGGGAACTATATGAGCAGGCGGTTACTGACGGCTTTGCCACAGCTGTCCTCCCACCTTCCCTTGAGTCTTTTGCTGACCAGGTGGCTCTAGTGTTACATTAAGCTGCCTCAGAAGTCATCCCTCTACGTCGGCATTCCACGGTCTGCTACAAAGACGGCTGGTACTATAACGAGAGGGTTCAGGAACTCAATCATCGACTGAACATGGCAAGGAAGAACTACCGCCGGCGACGATCCTCCCCTAGTAGGCGCTACCTCGTAGCTGTCTCGCGACATGCTACCAAAGAAAAACGCCGCATACGGGAAGAGACGTGGATCAGATGGTGCAGATCTCTTGATTCCCACTCCACGCTTGGGAAGATGTGGATGAAGATTCGCTCCATCTCAGCTCCACGTCCCTCTCGTCTGGCATCCCACCATGACCCTCTTGGGGAGGCCAGCCGTCTGGCTTCTCATTTTGCCGCCCGTATCGCCACGACCAATCTGCCACAGACGGTTCAGCTAACACAAGCAAGCCTTGCAGGCCCACGCACCAAGTGGATAGACACAGCCTGCTCTCGGCCGGACAGTGCGGACGGCCCATTTACCATCGGGGAGCTGAACAAAGCACTGCACCACAGACAGGATACGGCACCAGGCCCTGATGGCCTCACTCTCTCCTTTTCCATGCTGGCTTGTCTGGGAAGGCTTGTATCCTCGATCTGATCAACCGTTCCTGGGCTGACGGACAACTCCCGTGATCTTGGAAGACAGCCATAATTCATCCCATACCCAAACCTCGCGACTCTGCTACTATGCGGCCCATCTCACTTCTCAGCTGCATTGCAAAAACAGCTGAGAGGATGGTGCATGCTAGACTGTCGTGGAGGCTGGGGCCGCTTCATCCACGGCTCTTTGCCTACCTCCCTGGCAGGAGTGCTACCCACTGTCTTGCCTCCTTTCTTGGTGGGCTTCGACATGGGCGTGGTATGGCTGTCTTCCTCGATCTCGAGAAGGCGTTCGAACTCGCCAATCCGGTGGCAGTCCAGGCAGCGCTTGCAGCAAAAGGGGTGGGGGGTAAGCTCCTATCTTGGATTAGAGATTTATTTTCAAACCGTGCTGCCTGCGTCAGATATCAGGGCAGGCTTTCCCCCATATACCCACATGAAAATGGCACCCCTCAGGGTAGTGTGCTGTGCCCACTCCTATTCAGTGTGCTTGTTGAGGGGCTACTCAACATTGATTATGGCCTTGGTGTCACCCTCCTCTGCTACGCAGATGACTTAGCCCTTGTTTTTTCAAGGAGGACCTGTTATGATCAGGCTCCTGTTGCCCTTTCTCGCCTATATGCCAAATGTGAGGAACTTCGCCTTAAGATTAATTTTGCCAAAACAAAATGCATGCCTTTTGGTCTCAGGCCCCCTCAATATCCGCTCCTCCTTGGAGGTCATCAGCTTGACGTTGTACGCCTGCATCAATTCCTCGGGGTGTGGTTAGACAGTGGCCTCAGCTTTGACAAGCATGTCCGACATTTGAGAGAGAGTGCTGCTACACGGACCTCTGCACTTAAAGCCCTCTCCAGCCGCAGCCCGGGTGCATCATACCACGTCCTACGGGCATTTTACATTCACGCCATTCGCGCCTTAGTGGATTACAGTGCCATCTGTCTCACGGGGCTTTCTTCTTCTGCTGGTCAGTCCCTGGAGGTTCTCCAAAACACCGCTCTCCTAGTTATGCTAGGTGCACCTCCCTGGACACGCCTTGTCAATCTTCGTATGGAGAGCTGCCTTCCTTCCCTTCAACATCGCATTTGGACACAGGCTTCGGCGGTTGTCCTCCAGCTCTGTCGTTGCCGACCTCACCTCCAGGTTGCTACTCTCTTGCAGCGCATCCTAAGCAGGCGACCTGATCCTCATCCAAAGGGGGATTGGGCCCTAACCACAGCCAACATAGTCCACTGACTTGGTGTAGCCGACGATGCTTGTTGTGGCCCTGACTTGCCTTGCCCCGAATTCTCCACTGCTCCACTATGGGCCTTGCCCATCTTTCGCTTTGCTGAACGCACAGAGACACGACCCAGGGCCTCCTTACCCGCAATTCTTCGTCAGGACGGTATCCGTCGGGTGACATAGTTTTCTTCCGATACCGCCATCTATTATACTGACGGCTCAGTTGGTGCTGACGGGTCTGCCGGAGCTGCTTTTGCTCTGGGTAAGCATGTAGAGTCGTGGCGTGTCTCATCTGGTGTATCAGCCTATCAAACAGCGCTAGTGGCTATACTTGGTGCCCTCCGCCATGCTGACCACCACCTCCATCAACGTATTATACTGAACACAGACTCCCTATCGTCTATTCATGGTCTGAAGGCGACCACCATTTGTGATAACATCCATCTTATCACCTCTGTCTTTGCGATCGCCTCTTCTATACAACGCCGGGGAGGTGCAATAACACTTCATTGGCTCCCGGGGCACGTTGGAATAGAAGGCAATGAGAGGGCTGATGCAGCTGCCCGCGATGCCTGCTCCTTCCCTGACGTAACCTTTCACCTACGCCCCAGCCTTTCCCTTGTACTGCGTAAGGTTTCCAGCAAAATCGGTCGCCTTTCCCATGACGATCATCAGTCCTGGGTGTTGGAGGGCTCCCGGTCCGCCACCTGGTATGCGACTGCCACGTCTTATTCTCCAGTTGATATCCCTTTGGGCCTCCCTAATTACTTGCTTGTGCGTCTCCGCCGACTTCGACTGGGGTTCATTTGCTTTAGCCAGTTGTCTGGTGAGGCTCCTCAACCTTGTCCCCACTGTCATGAGCAGAGTGAGGAGCCTTTGCTCCATTATATACTGACTTGTCCTGCTACTACAAGACTGCGGTCTCGTCCTGGCAGGCGGCTTGTCCGCAGTGGTGACGACCTTGTAGATGCGGCAGTAGTCTTAGCACTGACACCCTCCCATGTTATACTGGATGTAGTTACATTCTACCCCCTCCCCGCTGATCTTTTGCTTGCACTAGCTTAGTGCATTTTCTCTGACGGGCTCTGTGTTTCCCCGTGTCCTCCTCAAGGAGGAGGCAAATCGACACAAACAAGTTTTGACCAAGCATGATGAGGTATCGACACAGCTGAATCCTCCACCTCCACCACCCTCCACCACGATCCCCAACCTTCTCCACCACGACCGCCACCACCATCTCCTCCACTACCACTACCAGAGTGAGGCAGCTACTCATTACTGCATCATAACATGTCAGTGTCTTAAGTGTCTGACAACACCAGCCTGCCTTTCTGCACCTGCCTTCCTGCTTGCCAGCCTGTCTGCCAACCACAGTGATGGCTAAACGAAGCTGACGTGTTGATCTTCAACAACAACGCCTACCTCACCACACCTCACACCAGGACCCTGACCTGCCTCAGTCAAACCCTAGCAACACTCTTCAGCCAACATCACTATCATCAGCAGCAGCACCCTAGCCAGTATTCCCACAACAGTTATTTTCAGTGAGTTGAACATTTACTCTATTAGTTTAATAGTACTACTTCATTTACATACATCCTTACATATATACACAATGATAGACAATATTCAGATATATCATTACATCAATATATAATACATACATATGAAAATCGAGTGAGATCAGAGAATCAAAATATAAGTACACATGTATCCTTCATATTACAGTGACAAGGAAAATCAAGTGAAAATGCTTAACACAAATGGAGCTAGCAACAGTGTGTTATACTCAATCACACACATTAGTACTTGCAACCTATATCTAAAGATGAATTTAAAAATGAGCAAACATATCAAGTTGACTTCACAACTATTGGAGGACTATAGTGTCAAGTGATGTGTGGTACAAACAAAACTAAGTGAAAACTGTACATATTGTAAATATTTTATATATAATTTTATATAAAATAACAAAATATGGGTTACATATAATATCATCTAAATTTAACGTAATCAAGCCAATACACCCATGGTGTCTGAAATAACATATGCAACATAATTAAGCCAATACACCCATGGTGTCTCAAATAAACTGTGCAGAATAATTAAGCCAATTCACCCATGGTGTCTACTATAAACTGTGCAACGTAATTAAGCCAATACACCCATGGTGTCTCAGATAAACTAGTATATCAAATATGATTAATTCATGGTACGATTGTATTGCTATTATTGTATAAATTATATTCGTATGTATCAATTATATAGCTACAATGACCACACTTGTGATTACTGCAATTTTGTTACATATGCAACAATTATGTAACTACAAACCCTTCCATTACAGCAGCTATGTTACAATTGCTACAATTATGTAACTACAAACAATAGCATTACTGCAATTATGTTGGTCACTACAATTATGTAACTACAAACTCTAGCATCACTGCAGTTATGGTACAATTGCCACATTTACTGTATGTAACTTCAGTTTTATGGCCAACACATTTATGTAACAGTTGCATTAACAAGATGTAATTATAATTTTCCAGCCAACACAGTTTTTTTTTTTTTTACGTGTCCGACTCTGGGCAAAGGCTTCAGGGCCTATTTCTCGGGGACAGTAACCTATCCCAAGACCCAGTACTCCTCCTACAACTTCACATGTCACCGCTTCGGCACTAACACCCACCATCCATATTGAATACATGCTAGGGCTGTCTCATAAACGATTGGAGTACAGGTGTTAGCAAGTGTATTTTTACGATATGTCGGCGGGTCATCTGGTAGATCAGAAAAGTCTACGTTTAGGAAATTCAAATCCCTAAACTGTTCTCTGCCCCAGTCGGGATTCTATCCTGGGTCCATTAGGACTGCAGGCCGCCTCTCTACCGATTCAGCCACCTGCATTAACAAGATGTAGCTATGATTTTATGGCCAACACAACTATGTAACAGTTGCATTAACGCAATGTTATCTTAGCTACTCTTGCATAACAGTTGCATTAAAATGATGTAACCACTATAGCATTAACACGATGTAACTGCAATTAAACAATATTCATACAGTTATGTTTCTTTTACCATATGTTCATTGTAATGTGGATATAATATGTATTAATATGTTATGACAATATTTCCTGTCGTTGGTACGACAGTGGGCGTGACCTAGCGATGTGTAGATAATATATGTGCATTAGTATGTATTAGTATGTGTCTGATGGAAACATACACAGCTTCTCACTAGGAATGTCAATTCACATAATGTCTATACACAGTCTTGTTGTCCCAGACCATCAAGAATCTTTAACATACGATGTATTTCAAAACATCCTCGTAGCCCAGACAACCGAGAATTTCATAACATATTCAAACATGTGGAAGTTCAGGTGAACAGGATATCTTTCAGACACTGCTACCTCACTCAAACTTCCTCTCCAACCTGTATATAGTGTCGGAGAGATTCCCTTCAGATCAGAAGGGGTTAGAGAATGCCCGAGAGCACAATCAGGACATAGTAATGGAGAAAAGGGAGAGACTGGGATAGCAAGAAGGCCCGACACTAGGATCAGTAGGAGACTTTTGGCCGTCACGCCGAGTTTGCTGTAAATCACTATTCAATATAACTGTAAAATAAAACTCTGTAACCCAAGAGTGCTGTAACTCACCTCACTGATGCTACTTCTCACAACGTTATTCTGGCTGTTCTTAATGATCCGTAATCGACTTTCCTATCTCCCTACAAGTATCTACGACTACATTATCAAGATTGGTGGCAAGCGGTAAAAAACAAAGTACAATAAACTACGCTATCGAGACACACACACACACACACACGAGACACAAATGCACACCATAAACACTAATTAACACGTGTGTGCGCACACACACTCGACACACACATACACACACACAAACAAACAAGCAAACAAACAACTAAACAAACACTACACAGAATGTCACATAAACAATCATAAAAAAAAATAAAAATGGGATCCAAGAACGAGCGTGTAGTCTGATTAGATGAAAGAAAAATATTGGAAGTTTTTTTTTTGGAAAATTGAAGTCGATGGAGCTCAGATATACCTTGAGTTGTAATGGCAATGGAAAAATATTTGTGTGTATGTGTGTGTGTGTGTGTGTGTGTGTGCATGTGTGTGTGTGTGCGTGTGCATGTGTGTTTGTAAAAATAATTATAATAATAATAATAATAATAATAACTGTTATTACTGTTTTCGGTTTATTTATAAATTGCAGCCAGTGGCTGAATATACCCAGAAATCCTCAATCTAGCATCGTAGTTAACAGGCTGACCCCAGTGGCTCCTGAGGAGCACCAACACTTCACCAAGCCTCACCTAGACTGGAGTGAAGCGTAGTCACAAGAGGACAGACCACCTAATCTTTGCCCCTCCGAGCTTCGAACCCTTCCTGGTCTTCCACCACAGCGCAGTTTGAATTACGCTTTACAAGGGAGAGCCCACATTCACACGCCAGTAGCGCGGCCAGAGCCGGAATGGAACTCAGGTCACTAGGACTGTGAGATGAGGGCTCTATCGACAGCTCCACTAGGCGCGCCCGCACGCCCGCGCGCGAGCTTATGTTGTAAAGACTAAGCTTCTGAACACAATCGCATCTCGCGCGAGCGTGCGTGCATGTGATTGTGTTCGTGTGTGTGTGTGTGTGTAGAAATAAAACATTTGGTACTGCAGGGGGAATTGAAGGTAACGTCAAACCTTACGTCCGAACAGTGTTAATGCTAATAAAATCGTCTATAGGTGATCATTTGAATAGAAAAGACGTCATTTGACTAATGGGGATAAAGTAACTTTATCAGATTTCTCGCACAGAAGTAAATGTGTTCTTTTTCAATTATTTTTTTGAAACATATTGCAGTACAGTCAGTTATTTTACCCATTTTGGCCGTCTTAAAATTTTTATTTTCATTGTATTAAACTGTAATACTGAATGGTTATAAGTTATTTAGATGAAGTATTTTCTAATATTAATATTGTGATCATGGCGGTACAGTGGTAAAAATCTTGACAAAAATGTTATATGCTGTTTCTGGCATTAGGTGTAAACAAGTGTATTTGTACTGTGTCTCACTGTCTACGCAATTTTTTACCTGGTCAGTATCACTTTCAGTATCGCTCCAAGTGAAGTGTTGCTAGTTTACCTTATCACTGTGAAGTCGTGTGTTAGATACAAGTTATACATTATTAGTCGCTTTCACAATGTTTCCCTCGGAACTTGACAAGATCCAAAGATATTTTATAGGATCATGAAAATGACTCCTGCATTATATAACTGAATAAAAATCGTATCACTGAAGGTAAAGGGAGAATATCTCTTTTGGAACAAAGGACAAACAAATTCTACCCATTTACGCCCTGCACACAGCAATAGTATGTCACAATGGTAGTCGCGTGAACTGGCAATCCTCCTCCTTTGTACTAGTCGGGGTCTTGAGGACACCACTCTAAGCTCCTGTGCAGTCAACAGCCTTGAACTTTCTTGGACACAGGAAGAGGGTAGTGTACCCAGGAATTCTAATCTCTTCTGAATATTGTTTACAGAGATCAGATAAGTAAGTTTGGGTCTCCCTTTTTCATGCGGGCATTAGAAACTAATTTATGCCGCTGTTGATGGTGATGATGAGGATTATAATGATCAATTTCCTCTAAACACTAATAATAAAAATAATGATACACTTAAACAGATTCCATCCTTAAGTCGTTTGACACAAAAATGTACAAATCCTCACCGTCCACGCAGAGGATACTGCCCTTGTCATTTCTCATCATGATTTCAGTATCATTGTTCATCATTGCTACAAAACAGAAGAGCAGTGTCGGTAACGTTTCTGCAATTAATATTAGTATTATAATCCAGAATTAAGTGATCGAGATGCATTGCAGATACGAGTATTACCTTACAACATACGCGTTTTGGTAAAAATAAAGTACCATTTGGAAAAAAGGATCTTTATTTTCTTCAGCATAAGGTTTCGCCCATTTCAGGAAGCCAGTTTGTCAGGCATACGAGCCCTAATAATATACGCATTTTTTTTTCTCTATGGGCAAAGGAAAATGTATGAACAATGCTGCTAATAACTGTTACATTATTATTAGGTGAAGGCACAGGTGCAGACTGTAAATAATCTAAGGACAATAACAAAGGAGCTGAAAAGGGAGCTAAAAATGGAGAGTAAAGAATGTACTGAAATGAAATGTATTAGAGAAAGAGGATAGAAAGATAACCAGATGAGTGAAAGGGCGATCCACAAGAATGGACAATTCGGTGGGACAAGTGAGGAGAGGATATGACTGACAGGAGAATAATAATTTCTGGATTAATTATGGAAAACCATAAAAATCAAATTATCTTTCCGAATTAAGGAACAGAAAGATCAGCAAAAAAAAATGACATAAGTGCCAAATAAGAGAATAAACATAATAATAAAAGTGAAGGAGGTATAACCCTCCCCAAAAAAGGACATTAAAAGGTCAAAGAATATGAGAAAGAAAATATTTTACATCACGTTCCACAATTACACACGATACTGCAATTCTGGATGAGTAGTCATCGCTGTTTCTAGGATGTATGTTAAGGGGGATACTGGCTGATGACTAGGTGCAACGGCTGGTCGTGCATTTTCTTATCAAAGAGGTGGATGGGTCGGGGTGCATAAATGATGGACTGGGAGTAACGGTTAACTCTTGCATTACAGAGTTGGACAGAAAAGGGATGAGATTTGTTGCTAGACGGGTACTACGTGCCCATCGTAGAGGTGGAGGGATGCAAGCAGACAGTTTAGAGGAACAACGGCCGTTGAAGTAGCGAGAGAAAAAAGATAAAGATGCAACAGTGCAGCGAAGCGACAGAGATTCAAGGAAGCCAGTAAGAGGAGCAGAGTTAAGGAGATGAAAAGCCTTTGACTCCACCCTATTGAGAAGAGCTGTATGTGCGGAACCTTCCCACATAAGAGAGTTGTACTCCACACAGGGGTAAATAAAACCCGTGTATAAAATCAACAACTGTGCAGGGGTAAAGAAGGTTTGGAGTTAGCTTAGCACATCTAATCTCTTGGAAGCAGATTTCACAAGAGATGTAGTATGTTCTTTCCAAGGTAAATCCCTAGTGAATGAAACCCTAAGCATGTTCAAGGATGAAGCAGGACTAAGCTGAACATATTAAACATTGATAGTGGGTACTCCTGAGGAAGATTTTGTTGGGTTGATAGATGTAAGAACTGAGTCTTTGATGCATTAAAAACAAGATTATTTTTACCACAGTCAGAGATACGAGCCTAGTCAGACATCAGATGTGCCATAGCCTCATCCCTTGTTTGTTGAAGTAACTGCTGAGATGGACGTTGTAGGAACCGAATGGAAAGGTGGAGGGCGGAATAATCAGCGTACGAGTGGATAGAGTTAGATGTACAGCTTAGAAAGTCATTGATGAATAAATGGAAGAGAGTTGGTGATGGGACAGAGCCCTGAGGAACACCACTGGTGATAGATCTAGGAGAAGAACGATGGCCGTTTACAACAGCGGCTATAGAACGACCAGAAAGGAAGCTAAAGATGATGGCACAGATAGAAGGACAGAAACCGTAAGAGGGCAGTTTGGAAACTAAAGATTTATGCCAGACTCAATCGAAAGCCTCTGAGATGTCAAATGCAATGGCAAAGCTTTCGCCAAAGTCCCGAAAAGAGGATGACCAGTCTGAAAGGTAGCTGAGAAGATCGCCAGTGAAGCGTCCCTAACGGAACCTATACTGACGATCAGAAAGAAGGTTGTGATAGGAAAGATGCTTTACAATTTTTCTGTTAAGAATTGACTCGAAAACTTTTGAGATACTGTACAAGATGTTAAAGCAACTGGACGATAATTAGAGGGTTGCGAACGGTCACCCTGTCAGGGGGAAATATAGAATATATTTATATATATATAAGCGAATGTGATCCAGATGTCACGAGGGAAATAAGAATATGTCTATAGACAATGCAATTAATTGACCAGTCGATTACATAAAAGAATCGACTCGTGAAATCAAGCAGCGATTTCACTTTTATGCTGGCTTACTTTACCAATTCTCTAGACACGACAATTTTATAAACTTTCTCAACGGTACACAGCAGAGACTATTTGCTCAAGAATGCTATATTACTTGCCCTGTTAGCTTCGAGAAAGTTAGCTCATCCCTTGACATTCGGTAAATAATAATATTAGTAATAATGATAATTAGCAGTATCTTGCTGATGCACTCCCAGCTGGCACAACAGATTTAAGAATTAATACCAAAGAACTGGCATAAATACCAGTCGTGATTAATATAAGGAGTTGTGCTAACTTGGAGTAGAGAGTATGCTAAATGAGGGAAAATTAAATGAAATGTTACATTTAACCCGCCGAGTCCCACCGACGTACGATGCACGTCGCTACTTTTTTCTTCGGAGAGACCCAACGACGTGCATCGTACGTCACTCAATTGCAAGGCCCATTGTGTGCACTTTTTCCAACATTCGCAGGTGATTTTTGGTAGGTATATGTGGGAGACCTTCCTCTACCTGCTGTCAAGTTGGGCTACTGCTTTGCCTCACCTAGCCCCCCGCCCCCCCTCCCCCCCACACTGGGCAATTCACCTATTAGATGTAACCTGGCCTGTAAAGGTATGGTCCCCCACGGTCTCTCCAATGACGAAATTCACGATGGAAGTGATTCCTAAGGTGGAGGACAAAGAAACAAAGAAGGTAGAGGTAGAAACAAACAAAACTGATGAGGTGGTAATGTCCTAAAGGAAGGTGCCATATACTGGGGTTTTGAGTGAGTGAACAATGCTTATAAAAGCCTATATTATTGTGTGAAAACCAATATAGACTTGAACTACACATAAATTCGTACCAAATAAATGAAATATATACTTAATTTAACCCGCCGAGTCCCACCGACGTACGATGCACGTCGGTACTTTTTTCCGCGGACAGATCCAACGACGTGCATCGTACGTCACGCAATTGCAAGGCCCATTGTGTGCACATTTGTCAACATTCGCGGGTGATTTTTGGTAGGCATATGTGGGAGACCTTCCTCTACCTCTGTCAAGCGGGAATACTGCCTGACCCCACCTAACCCCCCTTCCCCCTCTCCCCCCCACACTGGGCAATTCACCTGTTGGCAGTAGCCTGGCCAGTAAAGGTATGTTGCCCCACGGTCTCTCCAATGACAAAATTCACGGTGAAAGTGATTCCTGAGGTGGAGGACAAAGAAACAAAGAAGGTAGAGGTAGAAACAAACAGAAGTGATGAGGTGGTAATGTCGTAAAGGAAGGTGCCATATACTGAGGTTTTGGTTGAGTGAACAATGCTTATAAATGCCTATATTATTATGTGAAGACCAATATAGACTAGTACTACGCATAAATTCATTAAAAAAAATGAAATAAAAACGTAATTTAAAGTGGTTTGAATTAGTTAACCCTTCCATAGTTCGTTTTCTTTAGCCAGGTACCCTGGAAAAGCAGGAAAACGTAAGGTTGAGTGACACCTGTATCAACATTTCTAACCCCAGGATCACGATTTCTCTATGAATTTTCGATGTTTCTCACCAAGATCGAAGGTTTCAGCCAAAAAACAAAAAGTCGAAAATCGGCTGGGACCTGAAGGTAGACTGGGTAAGAAACTGGTCGGGACTGGACGGGTTAACAGAGCCCAGAAAAACGAACTGTAAATTTATTAATTACAAAAAAATAAATTTACGTTACATGAATCTCAAATAAGGAAATGCTCTCACTCAACCTTAAGCCTAGGGAAACGAAAGAAAGAAATACTGGCCAGAGGAGATGAGATAGCCACGCGAATAGACTTGGCGTCTGTCTCTCGCTGAACACTGCTATTGCTGGCGCTGCTACAGTCGATCACCAGGTTGGTGGTAGATTCGGGAAAACGCCGGTATTGCAGGATGCTTTAAGTCACTACGACGAGGGACTCTATCCGCGTTAGGAACAGCGCCCCACACTCCCTGACTGCCAAACTCCGACTACCTGTGTTCGAGTGCCCAGCACAGAGGCGTGTGAAAAGGGCGTGGCGTAACTCAACGGTCAGTGAGGCAATCGTGTAGGAACGATAATTCACAAAATATCGCTCAGTGGAATGCACTGTCTGTACACAGAGTCAGCCACTCACGAGACCATGACGAAAGTTTTGAAAAATCGATACACATATAAGTTCAAAAGCAGGCTGTTAAGAGAATGAGTGAAATTCTATGGATTTCAGAATTGTTCAATCATTCCCACTATTGCTAAATAATGTCAAGAATTACGATAGTAATTTCTGGATCTAGGAAATTCGTGACATTACGCCCCTCGAAAATCAACTTTTTCTTGAAAAATTTAACAATATCTATATATATATACACCATAGCTCAGTGACACAAGATTCACAGTGTGATGTGTGTCTCAAATAATCTGTGCAAAATAATCAAGCCAATACACCCACAGTGTCTAAAATAAACTGTGCAACATAATTAAGCCAATACACCCATGGTGTCTCAAATAAACAAGTACATCAGATATGACTGATTCATGATATGACTGTACTGCAATTATTGTATAAAATTATATGCATATGTATCAGTTATATAGCTACAATGACCACACTTGTGATTCCTGCAATTGTGTTACAGTTCCTACAATTATTTAACTACAAACGCTTCCATTACTGCAATTATGTTACAAGTGCTAAAATTTTGTAACTACAAATGATCACGTTATTGCAAATATGTTACAGTTGCTAAAATTATGTAACTACAAACTCTAGGATTACCGCAAATATGTTAGTTGCTAAAATTATGTAACTACAAACTCAAGTATTACTGCAGTTATGTTTCAATTGCCACATTATGGCAAACACAATTATGTAACATTTGCATTAACGAAATATGACTATAATTCTATGGCCAAAACAATTATGTAACAGATGCAGTAACAAAATGTAACTACAATTTTATGGCCAACACAATTATGGCCAACACAATTATGGCCAACACAATTAGGTAACAGTTGCATTAACAAAATGTAATTACATTTTTATATCAAACACAATTATGTAACAGTTGCATTTACAAAATGTAACTACAACTGCATTACACAATGTAACTGCAGTTAAAATACAATATTCATACAATTAGGCTTACTTTAATTATACTATTATATCTCATTTATATATAAATATATACAACAAATTCTTCTCATATATATTGTATAATTGACTACAGTACACTTGCCATTGTATTATTTTAACATTACTATTATTTATGTACAATTCCATAACTACAATGACTGCATTATCCCAATTATGTAAGATTTAAATATTATGTACTTCACCTAATTAACTTACAAGTTCATTGTAATGTAATATGTATTAATATATTAATGACAGTTTTTCCTGTCATTGGTACGACAGTGGGCGTGACCGAGCTATATGTAGATATTATATAGGCATTGGTAGATATCTCATAAACACAATGTACAGGATGTAGTGTCTGATGGTAACATACACAGTTTCTCACTAGGAATGTCAGTTCACAGTAAGCAGTGTCTGATTTCACATGATATCTGTACACAGTCTGTTGTCCCAGACTGTCAAGAATCTTAACATACGATGTTTCTCAAAATATCCTCATAGTCCAAACAACCAAGAAACTCAAGATGTATTCAAACATGTGGAAGCCCAAAGGAGATCGATCAGACACTACTACCTTACCAAACATCCTCTTTCACCTGTATATAATGGCAGAGAGAAGCCCTTCACGTCAGAAAGGGGGTAGAGAATGCCCGAGAGCACAATTAGGGCAGAGTAAGGAGACAGGGGAGCCTGGCCATCACGCTAAGCTCGTTTGTAAATCACCATCAAGATAACTGTGCAATAAAACTCGGTAACCCAAGAGTGCTGTAACTCACCTCATTGATAATACGTTTCATAACTTTATTCTGGTTGTACTAAATAATCCATAATCGACTTCTCTACAAGTACTAACGAGAAAAGCACTGTCGCCAATGAGCGTAATAACCTCATATCTACGTTAATAGAAGCAAGCTTGAGGAAAAAAAACTCTGTGACGACGGTTAAAAATCCTGTACTCAGGTCAAACTGAGCGAAAGTTTGCTACATTTACATTGACAACTAATTGTCATGTAGCGTAGTGTAGGTGTGACAGTTGTAGTGTGACTGTACCTACGTGTAAAGTGATATGATAAAAATTAATAATATAATAAAGGCAGAGGAGAAGAGGTGGCAGCGTGCGGCAGAGATGATCAGCTGACCCGCACGGCAAAACTGTTAAACCTATCGCTGTCCCTACACAGCAAAACTTCTTCTGTACCTGTGAAATGAGTCAAGGTGGAGCATCAATAGTGTCAATGTGACAAACAATTTGTATTAAATTACAATTACCATCCGCCCAGCAGTCAATCCATATACAATAAATAGTACTCTTCAGCTGGAAATTCAACTGATAGCAAAAGCTTCGTACATTTGAGGTCGCCATTATTTCCTGGTTAAACCCTAACCCTATTACCGGGGAACAAGGTGTTCCCTGGTTAACGCATAGACACAGTGTGGATATAAGGAGTGAGGTCCAAAGCCTTGCCTGGCACTTTCGAGGGAGACAGCAGTCAATCAGGCACCAGCTCCTTCTTTCATCTGCGAGACCAGCTTCACTTCAGCTGATCCACCCCTTGCAGCATCGACCCCTGATATGTTAAAAAGATCCCGACAGGTGCTGATTAACTAACAGGGCCCTCAGTGACCCACAGCCCGTCACAGGTCGAAAGTAAGAGTAGTGACCATTAACTCAGGGCTCTGTGCATATGCTCATAATCTAAGTACTGTCTGGTGGGATTTGCTCCTATGCACTCAGACATCCTAAAGCATACTTGCCCTTTATAACCTATGCTTACGGCTAATAAAGGGCTCGTCGTCGGTGTCCACAGTTGGGATCGCCACGACTGCCTGTTCGTCATCGGTGTCCACAGTTGGGATTGCCGTGACTGCACGCTTGTAATCCTATGCTTACGGCTAATAAAGGGCTCGTCATCAGTGTCCACGGCTGGAATCACCGTGACTGCGCACTTATAACTATACACTTATGACTAATAAAGGCCGAGAATCTCTATGCAAACTCGGGCAGGTCACATTTTAACACCCAGCGTGGGTGTGAACACTCATGTGGATATTGTGTATTCTCTGGGAATCCTCAGAGAGGCCCACAGCACGAGACACACCACAAGGTAATTCAGACACATCCTCGGATTGCCTCTGCGGGGGTCTCGAACCTACGGTACATATGTATGTACAGACCCTAGACATATTGTGTCCTGTGGGGTCAACGGGTGAGACGTCAGGTTTGCATCCACATTATCATTGTCCTCTCTCTCACATGACTCAGAGATTATGGGCATGGATTCAAACGGCGCAGCAAGGACACGTTCCTGACTGGTTGTATGTCGACACACGTTGCAGCAACGCACAAACCTATCTATTTCCTGTCCCATTCCTGGCCAGAAAAAGTCAGCACGGATATGACCTTGGGTTTTCTTTTTGCCCATGTGACCTCCTGATGCTGAACAATGACCCATTTCCAACACTGCTTGGCGGTACTTCGCGGGAACGACGAACTGCAGTCAAACCTCGCCCTGGGGTGTTTGTGACTCACGGTAGAGCCGACCTTGTTTGCAAAGGAACCTGGTTCGTCCACCCCGTGAATACTTGGTCATTTTACCTTTTTGTTTCTTCTGCACAACAGCAAGTGTCGGGTCAAACTGTTGTTCTTGAACAACATCTTGACTGTCAATCAAATCTTGCGGCGATGCAATGGCCACCGGGGTGACACGATTTAGAGCCTTGGCCATGGCTCGGGTTACTGCAGCCGAAGTCTGAGTAGTGACAGCTGTGGTGCAACTATACTTGGCACTAGGTATGTTACCTATAATGTCAAACATAGGTTCTTGGATGACAACTGCAACTGTTCAACCTGTGTAAAAGGGAGATGCTACCTGGAGACGTGCCTCAGGAAACAATCTCACCGATCCGTCAATAAGCTGAGCCTGGATCTGTCTGCCTGTGTATTCTTCAGGCCGAACTAAACTCTGCCTGACAGTGCAACCTGAGGAACCATTGTCTCTCAGGACAGTAACAGAAACACCTCCCACAAACCCTGGCTGAACAAGGAAGCCGCTGTTACCTGTGGGGGGGCATGTGGAGAAAGCGGCCAGCCATTGATAAGGCTGCATGGCACACAACTCTGCGAACGTGACAAGACTAGATGCCTGAGGGGTCGTACCCGAACTAGGTGCACGAGGAGTCGTACTCAGACTAGGTGCATGAGGGGTCTCATCTTTCTCCATCCACTCATCTAGGCATGCCGTGAGATGGTCAAGGAACTGAACAGCTGTCTCCTTTTCCTGGAGAAGCTCCCTCATGAACTGATTTCTGGCGTCATCAACAGTGAGACCGTACGCTTTGATAAGTGCAGTCTTCATCGTCTCATACGTGAGATTGTCTCCGCGAATTCTGTGGAAAATATCGAGCGCAGGACCCTCAAACAATCTGAGAAACTGAAGCTGCTTAGCTGCCTCATCCAGCTCGTACAGCTGGGCAGTGTCTTCGAAACGAGCTATGAATGGCTTGATTCGCTCGCCTTCCTTGTACGAAGGAAGCTTGAGGCATGGGGTTGCTAGAACAGGTGCTGGGGAAGCATTCGTGGAGCTTGGGTTGGCTGCACCCGATGTGCCTGAAGCCAAGGAGTCTTGCCTGAGCTTCGACACCTCAAGCTCATCTTTGTCACGTGCCTCGCGCTCAGCATGCTAGTGTTCACGTTCTTCTCACTCAAGTTCATGTTGTTCTGCTTGTGTTCACGTTCTCTTTCACCTTCCTCATGCTCACGTTCTTTCTCACGTTCCTCACGCTCACGCTGTTCTCACTCATGTTCACGTTCTATTTTTTGCTCTTCATCGGTGGCATTCTCACGCGATAGTACGTAGTCTATAATTTCCTGGGGGTTAGTAAGCCCCATATCCTTGGCTTCCTGTAGGTATATACTGGTTGTCATGGTGCTCAGACTGAGACTGAGTGAAATAGACTGATATACGGGCTGCTGTTCAGCAGTCGAATACTAATATTTGGAAAAAAAGAATAGCTAATACCACGTTAAGAGTGAATGAGTTATTTCGGTAATAATTTCAAGGCTATGAGTTTATATCCTAGCGAGGTCGCCAGATGTCAGGGGGAAAATATATTTATATATACAATGTAAGCCAGATGTCACGAGGGAAATGAGAATATGTCTATAGACAATACAATTAATTGTTCAGTCGATTACACAAAAGAATCAACTCGTGAAATCAAGTAGCGATTTCACTTTTAAGCTGGCTTACTTCGCCAGTTCTCTACAGATGAGAGTTTTATAAACTTTCTCAACAGTACACAGCAGAGACTATTCACTCAAGAAGGCTGTATTACTTGCACTGGTGGCCTCGAGAAAGTTAGCTCACCCCTTGACATTCGATAAATAATATTATACCAGCACAGAGGCGTGTGTAAAGGGGGTGGTTTAACTCAACGGTCAGAGAGGGAAGCATGTAGGAACGATAATTCACAAAATATCTCTCAGTGGAATGCACTGTCTGTACATAGAGACATCACTCACAAGACAATGACGAAAGTTTTAATAAATCGTTACACATATAAGTGCAAAAGCAGGAGGTTAAGAGAATGAGCAAAATTCTATAGACTTCAGAATTGTTCAATCGTTTTCACTATTGCTAAATAATGTCACGAATTACAATACTAATATCACGATCTAGGAAATTCGTGACACACCCTTCTTTGGGACTGGCTGAATGAGAGCAAACTTCCAGCAAGAAGTAAAGGCACAAGTTGAAAGACAAATGTGAAAGAGATTACCTAGGCAGGGTGTAAACACAGAAGCACAGTTCTTGAGGACAACAGGAGGGACTCCATCACGCCCATATGCATTCCTAGTGTTGAGGCCAGTGATGGCAGAAATTACATCAGCTGAATAAATTTTAATGTCAGCTGTGAGGAGGTCAGAGGGAGGAAGTGATGGAGGAGCAGCACCAGAATCGTCTAAGGTGGAATTGGAGGAAAATGTCTGAAAGAAGAGATCTGTTTTATCAGTAGAAGAAATAGCTACAGAGCCATCAGAGAAGAAAAGAGAAGGGAAGGATGATGAGGTAAAGTTATTAGAAATGTTTTTGGCAAGGTGCAAGAAGAAGCGGGAAGAATTCGAGTTGGAGAGTTGAGATCATTTAGTATGAATGAAATTATTTTTAGCAGGGAGAAGAGCAGACTTAGCACGATTCCTGGCAGAAACATTAAAAAGATGTGATGAAGGGGTGGGTTGGCTCCGGTACCTTTTAAAGGCCCTCTCCTTGCTGCAGACAGCATTAGAACAAGCGTGATTAAACCAAGGCTTTCTTGCATTACTCAAAGGATATGAGAAAGGAATGTATGCTTCCATGCCCGAGAGAATAACCTCCGTACTGTGCAAGGCACACTCAGATGGCTCCCGGTCATGGAAGCAATAACCATTCCAGTGAAAATCAAAGAAGTACTGCGTGAGAGCCTCCCAATCCGCAGCTCCAAAGTGCCACAGACGACGTTTCCTTGGAGGGTCCACAGGCTTTACCGGAGTGATAGGACAGGTTAAGGTAAAAAGGTTATGATCGGAGGAACCCAACAGAGAAAAAAGATTAACAGTGTAAGGAGAAGGATTAGTTATAAGGAAGAGGTCAATTATGTTGGAGCTCTCTCAAAGGCAGTCAGGGATATGGGTAGGGTGTTGTATGTTGTACAAGCTGCCCTAGGTTATTAAGGATAGAAATGATGTAGGTTTGTTCGCCAGGTGGATTAGTGAAAGGAGAGGAGAGCCAAAGGTGGTGGTGAACATTGAAATCTCCTAGAATGGAGATTTCAGAGAAAGGAGAAATGGATTGAATGTGTCCCATCGTAGAAGTAAGATAGATGAAGAATTTTTGATAGTAGAATTAGGAGATAAGTAAACAGCACATATATATTTAGTCAGAGAATTAGAGGAGAGCTGAAGCCAGATGGTAGAGAATTCAGAAGAATAAAGTTCAGGATCACAAGAGCAAGATAAGTCATTGCGTACATATGCACAACAGCCAGCTTTGGCTTTGAAATGAGTATAGAGAACGTAGGAGGATACAGAAAAGGGTTTGCCTCAGACGGCTGAGCCTCTGTTAAGAAGAGAAGGTGAGGTTTAAAGGAGGAGAGGTGTTGTCCAAAAGGGAGAAAGTTAGAGGAAAGGCCGCAAATGTTGCAGAAATGAAAAAGAAGTGAGTCAGACAGTGGTTCCAGGCATTTAGAGTTATCACCGGGAGATGGGCGCATTGTGGGGGCATTTATGCCCCCCCCCCCCGGGGACTCCGAGGCATGGTTACATTTTGCCATTTTTCTTTAAATTTGAAAAGGTTGTGTAGTGTGTACTGTGCATGTAGATTGATCCTAACTGTTAAAGAAACTTGTACTGGAGTGCATGCTGGTCTACTCTGAGTTTAACTGAAACACTGAAAAAGTTCAGCAAAGGGAGATGGCCAGGAACTAGTCCCGAGGGCTGATGAAACGGGAGCTCCAGCTTTCCCTGTCATCAGCTTTCCATCCACCTTGGGAGTACTGCCCTGCTTGACTGGTGCTACAGTCTACTGCTCAAAGTACCATATATTGCGTGTTGTTCGGCCTCTTGGCATTGAGGCAACTGAGGTGTATTTCTCAGTAATACTCTCTCCAGTCAATCCTTCCATGTACAGGTTCGTTGCTATCTTTCTCGTTCATTACCACAATAGGAAGGTGTTTCATAGGGCAGTGTTCTTAGTACCATCTTTTCCTGATTGCCAATAATGACATGGCGCCCTGCTTTCCTGTTGTGGTCCTTGTTTCTTTGTATGTTGATGACTGTGATTTATGCTATGGGGTCCAGTTTACCAGTCCTTCACTCATTTCTGGAGTCGGCGATTACAGCGGGCTCTACTTGGGTTGACTATCATTCTCTCTATGGTGCTCTTCCTTCCTACCGCCCGCAGTCTGTTTTGGGGGATTTTTTTTTTTCTGACCAAGTTGGAAAGATCATTTTCCTTTCCTTCTGACTGCTGCTCTGAAACAGTTACTACTTCTCCAAACTCTAGCTTACATTTCTTGGGGTGCTGATCATGCCCCACTGCATCGTCTTTGACATTGGTATTGTCTAAGTTAGGTTATGTATGTCAAGTTTATTCTTCTGCCTCTGCTTCCACTTTGCGTCAGTTAGATCCAATTCGCCATGTTGGCGTTCAGTTGCCGCTGCGAGTTTTATAGTCTACTCCAATTCCTAGTTTGTATTCCCTTGGTTTGGATGCCCTTCTTTCACACATCGTCATCTTCTTTTGCCTCTTTGGTCATATGCCAGACTTCATCATTCCTTCGACTTCCTCTCTGTCTTCCCTTTTCAGTTTTTCTTTTCGATTTCGTTTGTCACTCCCTTTCTCTGTGCGACTACAGTCTTTTCTTGAGTCTCTTTCCTTGTCCCTTCTTCATATCCCCCCTTAAAATTCCTTCCTCTATCCCCCGTGACTCTTACAACGTCCTTCTATTTGCACTCATATTTTGCCATTCTAAAAGGCTACTCTCATACTTTGCTCCGTTCACTTTTCCTTGCGCTCTTGTCTACTCACACTCCTTCGATTCCTCTTTACACTGATGGATCGAAAACATCTTCTGGTGGAGGCTGTGCTGTTCTCCCTTTTCCGTCCTGTTAGTACCGTTTACCATCTATTGTCAATGTCTTAACAGCTGAACTTTATGCCCATCTGTTTACCCTCCGTTGGATTTCTCTATCGCCGTCCTCTTCTTTCGCCAATTTACTGATTTTTTTTTGGGTGCACTGCAGCTCCATTCTTCTAAACCTTGCACACATCCTTTAGTGCACAAGATCCAAGAGTGGTTGTTTCCTTTCTCTGTCCATCGGAAATCTGTCCGATTTTGCTGGGTCCTTGGTCATTCAGATAATCTGGGTAATTTTGCTGTAGAACTTCTTGCTCGGTTTGCCATTTCCCTCCCCGCGTCTGTTTCCTATCCAGCACCCTTCTCTGAGTTTTTCCCCTGTTTAAATCCTTGGTGTTTCAGGTTCGGCAGTCACTCTGGTTGCAAGATGCACTCTATTCTGCAATCCCAGTTACCTCTCCATGGTTTTCACTGGCTATCGGTGGAGGCATTGGGAGACGCATTAGCTCGCCTTCAGTTGGGTCATACTGGACTCAGGTGATCGGCCCCCCTGTTTGTTCACTTTGTCATTCCCGTCTCATTATTTCCCACGTCCATCTTCACAATTTTTTGTTTGTTGGCGCCCATCACACCTTCTCCCTTCACCTAGCCCGTCTTCGTAGGTCCACTGCACTCGGAGATGTTCTACGTGGGTTTCCCCTCTAATTCTGCAGCATATCTTGTGGCCTTTCTTCGTCACGGTGGTGTCCTTACAAGTCTATAACTCGTCTGCTGTCCTTTATTTTTGATATTTGTTTTCACCCTCTTTCTGATGTTGCCATTTTCTGCCCTGGTGCAAGATGGTTTCCTGCTTAGCGTTGGCTTCTTTATGTCAGTTAATCAGTTTATGCCAGCATTATGTTAATACATTTCCTATTGTAGTACTTCCCTGTACGTTTTTCTTGCTTCCTCCTTCCTGGCTTGGATTTCCAGACTTCGAGATTTCTTTCATACTATTTTTTTCCCCAATTATAGATCTGTGAATGGAAATGCATAGAAGAATTTTGACTAATGACTGTTCCCTACCTAAAGAAAAATTTTACCGTTTGCCAGTCCACAAGTAAGTACCGGTAACCCATTAGTGCCCAGAGTTCCTGTGCGAGGGAGTTTGCTGGAAGGGTACTAAGCGTGTACCACCCTCCGCCTATTGGCTCATTGTCGCGAAGCTCATAGGTACCTACCCGGGGGTTCCCTTTTTTTATTACATTTTGTAAATGCCCAGTTCCGTCATTTATAGAGGACACTGGGCATCACTGGGTTAATATCAATGATTTTTACTAAATATTGTAAACGAATGGCAGGATATTATTCAGTGAAAATTTCACTAGGGCAATATGAGCATACCTATGTTAAAACATTAATTTAGATCATTTTTTACTCATTCAGTTTGCTGATCAGAGTGAATATACTCGTATTTCTAATCACTGCGTCGTAAACGTGATGATTCACTCGTCATATTCACATCACTTATTCGTTCTTTCAGTAGCATAGCCTTGACATTTTCATAAGAAGAATGGTGATCGCTTAAGCGACTCACTCGCCAGAGGCTGATCGCTGACATCAAAGTGAATTATGCAGAGCCTGTGGCTTGTTTCCCTATGATGCCACAAAGAATTAATAAAGAATTTCCGTCTGGCACGGAGGCTGGCCGTTTACAAGATGGTGGAGTCAGGGAAGGGAAAAGGAGTGGTTAGCATAGCAAGTGGTGAGTTGATATAGAGGTCTGTAAAGAGATGTGATGTGTGTGACAGACGTGGTGTTAGAATAGCGGTCACGGAATTGTGGAAGGGAGTGAGGCATAGAACTGAAAACTGAGGTGTAAAATTTTCCCTTGTGTTGAGAATCATGAAACAAAGATTTGACTAAAGACAAGTTGTAGTTTAGGAAGACTGAGACAAGGGTGAGTTGTTACAGTGATAGAATGGGGATGTGGTGGCTTGATATTGGACCAGACTAAGTTTCTTGCTGCAGACTGTGGTGGGGATTGTGATGATGGATCTTTGTGGTGAATTGTAATTATGGCTGTTGTGGTGGGAAATAAAAATAGCTTCTTGAAGGCTGGTTAGATGGTTGGGTCAGGGTATGCAGGTTGTTCTTGCAGTTAAATAGAAGACTGATAATTGTCACCGGCAACTATAGTTGTGGTGGGGTGTAGGTGTATCAAGATGGAGACGTATTATCGAACTTTGGCAGTGCCTAATGTATTATTTAAGGTGGTAGCTCCAGAGAACTGGGTTTGCTTGCCTATTCCACATCCCCTTACAGCTGTTATTCCTGTGAAGATGGGGAGTCAGAGGATGGCGGGAGGGGTGAGCAGGAAATGTCTGGTACGGACAAGATGACAGAGAAATATGGGAGAGAAAGCAGGCATGAATCTAGAGGAAGAATGAGAGATGTTGCATAAAACGATAAAAGGTTACCGATAGTTAAAACATAGAATGCAGAAGATGAAAGAATGATGGAAGGAAAAGCAACCAAAGCAGAAGACAAAGGGGAAACTCATAATTAACATTTTAGTAACAAAATGATTATCGGATGAAGAAGAGACATTACTGAAGGCAGGGTGGAAACTGCATGGATCGGGAAAAAAGAAAAAAAGAAGATAGGTAATTTTAGTAATGTGGTCGGGGGAAAGGAAAAAGAATTTACGTAAAGATAAAGGGAAAATGCGAGCATGATGAATGAAACCATGGACAATGGCTGGAAATCCCTTCATCCTCAGTAACAAGAGGATTATGTAACCTATAAGTAACCAGACTGTGCCGAGGATTCAATTTCGTTCATGGTACTCCTGAGTATTTTCATGAAGTGCAGGTAATGATGGTGATACATTTGATTCAGCAGTGTCATCCATGATCATTTTGTTCTATATACTTTGTACTAAACTAGGTGCACTATAGAGGGGTGTAGTTGGTAATGTGATTATTTTCCTCAGTATCCTAAGATGCATTCTCAGCCGGATAAAAGCGTCTGACGGAAGTTGCAATAGTAGAACAGAGCTTTGAACGAGAACGACTTAGTTAATGGCAACAGTACTAGTAGCACTCTTAGACTCCTGTGCCCCATTCATACCTACACAAACTTGTTTGGCAATAGCTGGAGTAAAGAGTAGAGTTATGCCGGCCACGAGAAGGTGAACATACGTTTTTCACTTAGGTTCGTATAGTACCTTTTGCTTTGAGCTCTTAGAAGAGGAAACTCATCTTGAATTGTTAAGATACTGCGTTCACAGCACATAAAGGTCGACTTAATCAGGGAGCCTTCAACTGACCTACGATATACAACGTTTGTTTATAATTACTCATAGTTATATGGTTATCTTACCCATACATTCAGCTATATTTGATGTTTGTATCAGTAAAGCACCTTAAGAAAGTATGGGGGGTATATATACAGGCACTGTTACAGGTTAAAAACACCTTACCGGTACTCTACAACAGTAAACTAGTAAACTTCTAAAAATGACGCCAAAACAAAACGTGCAAGAAACAAATTTACTACGGATAAAAATAAAGATGCATTTTCAGGCAAAACTTAATATAGCAAAAACGTCCTCAAATTACCGATTAACTCCACAGAAACTCTTATAATTAATAAAGCCCACATTTTGTGAAGGGGAAGCCGAAGGAGGATTTTAATATATACAGATTCATGCAGCTACCTTCGTCCTCTGCTCACCCTAATCTTCATTCTGCTTTTTCTTCACAATAATTTACATTTTGGTCGTTTTAGGACATGCTGCCATTCCCCTTTCTAGTCTGCTTCTTGTTTTCCCACCCATTATCATGCTTAAACTATTTGTATATACATTTATTTAATAATCCTATGGTTCTTGCCTTTAATTAAACTCTCTTAAATTTATATCATTTTAATCTATTTATGTACGCCTACCTCTAATGCGACTAAATATTATTTCATTGTCACAGTCCATTGTCACATAATCAGTGGCATTATCCTCCACTTTCTCTCTTTGTTAGGCTATCCTTTTCCTTTTATTCATCTGGTCTTTCATATTCTATTGCTCCTTATCCTCTTTCATATTTCTCTAATAAAGGTAAAGTTTCACATATTTTTCATCTTCACTCTCTCTCTCTCACCTGTTTCGCAAGTTTCCTCCAGTTCATTAAAACAGTCCTTTCATTCACTTCTCATCTCGTTTTCTTCCGACGTCACATCCTCTATACCCTCCCATCTCCTCTCTCTCAGGCACTCTAAGACTTCTAAAATACACACTTTTTCTCTCATATTGACTTTCCCTTTTTCCATTCTGCTGTCCTTCACTTCCATTCCATTAGCTCTTCCTGCACTACCTACCCTTCTTTCCACGGACAGTACCTCAGTCAATCAGTCTCCCTTTTCTTCATCCCTCTCCTCTTTTACCAGTTTCTTTCCCTTCTCTTACAGCTCTTCCTTCTAAAGACTCAAAAACTTCCCCTTTCTCCCTCATTCCTCTCTGCGTTTCTTCTCACATTCTCTCCCCCTTTTCTTCCTTCCTATCTTTCGTCACACTTTGCCATTGGTCTTTCAGTGCAATATGAAAGCCAGCTTATATTTACCAAAAGATAGAGAAAAGGGTGCATAAAAGAAAGTAGGAGAGAGAGAGAGGGGGGGGGCATGAGGATAGCGATGAAACTGCATGAGAAAGGAAGTTTGGGCGAGTAGGAATGAGCAATTAGGGACACTGATGTAGAAGCGTGAAAATCCGCCCTAATGAAAGAGATCAGAAAATGAGGAATAGTGGGATATAGGGGTATATGAGGCAAGGTAAATTAAAAATGGAATATCAGAGGAAAAATAGTGGACAGATGGATGTTATGTTCATGATAATACGAAGAAATGTATGGTAAGAGAAAGGAAGAAAAACTGGTGTGGTGTAGATGTGAAGGGAAAATTATTAGATAACTTAAAAATAGTGATCAAAATATAAATAAGCTTTAACACTAGTATCTATGTGAAAATCATTGTTCAATAGTACCGTAACATAAACGGGAAGAAGAGTGCTTTGTACGAAGGGGAGACAATAATTATGACTAACAGAGAGAAAAAAAATATTCCAAAAAGAGAAAGTAAATGTAAACAGTGACCGGAGTGACAGAAAGAGAACATAATCTGAAAAAGGTAGGGTGCATAATCATTTACTATGTAAACAGACCATTCTTCTAAAGTGTATCTACATTATGCCAACAGACCATCAGCTGGCATAACCATCATAAAAACAGTCGTAGTAGTTGTTGTTGATGTTGCTCAATTCCTCTCCGCCTAAATCAAACCCGTAGACCGCAGATAAGGAAAAGCCCCCATAGGTTCAATACACCGTTGATGTTGTGTCAGTGTCTTAGTTTGACATGTACTGTGCAGTGCTCCATTATGTACGTTATGTTGCTTGGGCCTATTCTACAAAGCTGGGCATGTATCATCTGTAATGCCACTCTGCCCAAATTTAACCTGGTTGCTGAGAATGGCTGGGTGATGACCCATTCTAAGCTTAACTAGGTGAAAATTATCTCTATTTAAGGAAGCCTTCGATGGGTGGATGTCAGGAGGGGAGCTTGTAGGTATGGTATCGTGATAGAGCTATTGTATTGCTCTACTCATAAAGTGAGTATGTAGGTGTTCCTTCATTACTAATGCTGGAATATAAGGATGTGGGATATTTTGATGGAGGGTTTGATAATGATTGTGTGGGACTGTTTTATGTGCTTACGTGTATTGTCTCTCTGCCATGTAAAGACAGAGGTGTTTTGCACTGGCACAGACTGCTACATGGAGTTGTTTACGCTCATATGAAGGTAGTTTGACAGGGAGGATTTTATTTTCAGGGTGTAAGCGTGGTGGGGAAATGGTTTTGGTGCAGCCAGTTTTCATGCGCAGGACGTTGTTCTGTATAATCTGCAAGATGTTTTAGTTTTAGATAGGATGGGAGCTAGGGTGGAGCTTATATTTTGACTTTATAAACATTACCTTCTTACTCGTTAATTTTGTTCGAATGTATGAAAAAATTCAAGCAAAATATAAGTGAATTTGATGAAAATTTACTGGTAGCCCAACAACAATGATGTTCTGAACGCATCTAATGATGGTTCCGCTTAGGGCATTCTTGAATACACGAAACCATATCACTGTATTATGTGAACTACAGTTAGACATGTCATATTACTGTATCATGATTCATCATTTACGTTTACCGATAATGTAAGCCTGGTATAGTATAATTGAACATGATGCTGCAATGTTCACTGTAAATTCTGAATCAGAATTTCCAGTGTTCTAAAGTATTCATCCTGTTGAGTCACTTGGACGGTATTCTGACATGAACATTTTTATCCCAGATATTTATAGTTCAGTATTGTGCGTTGTACAATATATAACAATCTACCATCAAAGAGCCACACTGGTTCTATTGAAGTTTGTTTGTAGCAAATGCTAAACTGTTGCAACACCCATTTATGATCAACTGAGCAGCACAGAATTGCAGGCAAAAACATATTATTCTCTAAAAACAGTTGCCCATAAAGGCTGCCATGTCATAATTTTGAATATGATTTCATTTTTTTTTTTTTTTAACAAGGCGGCCTCTGCAATTTGTATGTATTCATTTGTACAATCTTTTGTTTCTTAACCGTGAGTCATTTTGTTCTACTGTTTATTTATCAGGTTAATTTACATGAGTTAAGAATGGCAGCTGCAACTAGATCTCAAACTCATGTTTATCCGCTTGGACCCACTGTTACTGAATTAACAGGAAGCAAACTCCCTTCACAATGAATGGCACTTGATTTCTTTGTACATCACCATCTGCAATTGAGGGAAACTATCCAACAGTATGCAGATACTCCTAATATGATGGCTTTTGTTGAGGACAAAGATTTTTTCTGCTAGCTCTGTGAGAAAATAGAAGGGGATCGATGGCTGGTATTTATATAACATTAGCTGCAAAAGAAAAGTGTTCAGGAAAGAGAATGGAGCAGAATTTTGAAAGACGTTGTCAAATGGAAGATATGCAAAGAAGGGAAACTGAAACAACAACAATGACATCATCAGGTGCTAGTTCTAGTGAACTGGATGGATGCAGTAGTCAGTACGAAACAGCCACTAACCTTGGTGACGAAGGCTGCACATTTCAAGCTTCGACAATGAGAAAGTGTGGTGGAAAGAGTGTTATCAACCTAGAACTTATTGCTGACCTTACTTGCAAAGAACAGGTTGATCGACTCCCAGTAATTGTTTCTGGCAGAGGACTTTCTCATTTGCTAACAGTCGCAAAGCTTCCAAGTGGAACTGGTGGGGCCCAGGCAGCAACCATCCACAAAGCATTGGAAAATAGGGGTGTACCAAACACTGTTCGTATGTGCTTTGATACAACCAGCTCAAACACCAGTTAGATTGTTGGCACTTGTGTCCTCTGTGAACAAAAGCTTGGTAAGGAGTTGTTATCATTAGCATGTAGACATCACATCATGGAACTGGTCATTGGTACCGTGTTTCACGTTAGTCTGGGTATCATATCCAGAGGTTCCTTTCTTCAAACATTGCAAAGAATACTAGGCATTTGTTGATCAAGAGTAGTAAGAAACAGGAAATGGGAACGATACTATATTTAGGCTAGTTGAAGACATTAGTGAAAGCACTATCGAGTTTGCACTTATGCATCTGGAAGAGAACCAGTCAAGATTTGAATACAGGATTTTTTTAGAATTAGTCATTGTCTTTCTTAGATCTGTTCCTGCAAGGGCACTCCTATTCATGGTACCTGGGACCATGCACCATGCTCCATGGATGTCAAAAGTTATTTATTCCTTGAAGATCTGGATGTTTTGTGGCCAATTAACCCTGACACCTAAAAAGGAAAAGGGACTCCAAGACGTGTATTTTTGCAGTACATGTTTATCTGAAAGCTTGGATAATGGCTCCCCTAGCAGCCAAAGCTTGATACGACTTTCTGCTGTTGAAATCCCTTGTGAATTACACCACAATCAACCCTACAATATCAAAGGCTATAGCACAGAAGTTTTATCACTTGTGGTAGGCTACTTGTCACCGGACCTAGTTAGACTGACCCTATCTGACACCAACATAAGTACTTCAACAAAGAGGCTGATGGTGAGTGCCATGAAAAAGGATCATGAAGTGTCAGTTTAAATTTATTCAAGGACTATACCCTTGATTACCCTTGAAGATTTGCTCAGTCAAGAGTATGATTCTGTTTGAAATGATGAAGCTTCCAGACACATTTCTCAAAGGCGATCCAGATATGTGGGAGACACAGGAAGACTTCCAGGAAGCTGCAAAGACTATCCATGCCATCAAAGTGGTGAATGATTGTATGTTGCTCTGATTCAAGAATACAGTGGCCTTTTGACAAAAGGCCATTCACAACTTCAGTTCTTATTACAAATCACTGAGCAGGACCGACAGCTTTATTCAGACAACACGAGATAGACATTGCTTAGACCCTGTCGACTATACTGATTTTGTTTCATTTCTACAATGTTTCAGACATGTGACAATTTATTGATGAACATAAATATCAGCATAAGAAATTAAGCATGTTACACAATGATAAGGAAAATGTACACACTTTGTAACTGCTTTTTTGTTAACAGTTTGTTATAATTGTATTCTTTGTGATGACTGAGCTACCTGCGAATATTAAACTAGAAGGTTGAAACTTTATCGCAAATATTTTTAGCTGAAGTGGATCATATGAGGGGTAAGACCTACAAAAAAAAAAAAACATCTTTTAAGGTCCTCCCTAATGGAAGTTCATGCCGGAAAGTCATAGAACATCGCTAATCTAATATATTGTTCGAAGAGTAAGAAGAGTGTTTCTTTTCGTTGCCTATGTCTGGCTGTGTAATTGCCCTCAGTGCATTGTGTCCGAGGTTGCACCACCCCTTAATGTCTTGTACATAGTCCTTGAAGATGAGTTGGGTGTCATGTGATTCTGAAGATCTTAGTAGAGGGTGAGTGTGTGTGTGTGGGGAGACACATACAAAGTTAACACTTTTGCATCCTTTGGATGCTGATCCTGGAGGGTTTGCTTGTGGGAAAAACACAATGTTAACACTTTCGCGGTCTTTTGGACGCGGATCCGCTTCCAACCTGAAAGTTTCCAACCAGCTCTTAGGACTTGGATCAGCATCAGGCAAAGATACTTTCACCATAAATCAAGAATTGTGTTTAGTGCTCTGAAATATGTTTTCATACTAGCCTGATAAAAAAAATTCGAAAACATGACAAAAGTCACTGAGAAAAAAAAGTGTTATCAACATTTTTATGTGTATTTTCAACTCACACTCATCATAACAATTCTACCTTGCGAAATATTACTTTCCTTTGACTTTTTTTTTCTACAAAGTTTCAGCTTTCTAACGGTATAAAAGGAAATCAGCTACTCCAAATATTTTGGAGTGAAAAAAAAGATTGACTGGGAAACAGGGAGGGAGAGCGGGAGGGGGGGGGGGGGCAACCAGGAGGGTTCTGCTGGCTGCAGGGGGTTGGACCACGAAAGTGTTAAGTATGATGTGAGGGGAGTGTCGGAGTTCATGTTCTGTGCTGGTGAACAGTATGGTGGTAGATTTGGTTGGGGTAATCGTCAACCTCTTGCCCTGGACCCAGGTCTGCAGTGTGTTGAGGTGTTCTGTTGCAGTGTACAGACTGTGTTCGCTAAATGGTGTTTGGTTTTAATGATGATTTTATTTGCATATGAGGCAATGTTTGTGGGTGGCTGTGGTGTGAGAATATCATGCACATATGACGTATAGGTTGAAGAGTGTCAGTGAGAGAACAGAGCCTCGTGGAACTCAGTTAGGGAAATTTCATGTTCACGATAACTTGCCCTTGAATATATCATATATTTGTTTATCAGTCAGATAGCTGGCAAACGAGCATTTGTTGTTGTTCTCTGTGGACCCATGGCCTTTGGTTCCTTCTTTCTTCCATAAAAAAAAATATCTTGGTAATTAGTTAGCATCTTGAGGTTATCATCGAATGCCTTTCTAATAATCTGTTATTGTGAGAAGTATGCGTTGTGTGGGTGTCCAAAAGGTGATGGCATCTGAGACTTGGTGTGTGAGATTAGTCAGTGTCATGGAGGGAAAAAGTCGCCACTCGCAAAGGGAAAACTTAAGTTTTTACTAATAAAATGAAAGTTTTTTAGTTTTTCCTTATTCGGGCTTATGTCGCTGATTCTCTGAAAGTGAGAAATTTATAAACTTTCTCTTCAAACAGTACACAACGAGAAATAAACACTCATGAATGCTGAATTAATAAGTACTGTCAGCCTCTACGAGAAAGAATGAACCTTGCCTCTGACAATAAATAATTAACCCTGGAATTCAGTAATAATAAACCAAGCTCTTGCTTTTGCCTCTTCTAGCTTGTGCAAATGTTTTTATTAACAATTAATATGAAAGAACAGATTAACCACCAGTTGTAAGAAAAGTTTGTGCAAACTGGAAGCAAAGAAAATTAAGTAAGAATATTATGGAAAAATGGACGTTGATTTTACATTTAACTGAGCTCAACAGAAAAGCTGTTAATTCATTAATTACAACAAAATTAATGCTTATAGGCCTATTATTAAGAAACTTAAGAAAATTCACTCACTCTTGCAGTCAAGCTGCCTAACACTCTTAAATCTTGAAAACAGAAGGAAAGTACTGGTAAATAGAAAGTACTGGATATGGAGTCAGAACTTCCAAGAAGTCAGGCGGTCCACTGGTCACTGGTCACTGCTCTTCCCACTGCTCTAGATGTCCGTCTTTCAGGCTGCCAGCTGGAGAGATGTAGAGCGACAGAGCTGCAAGATGACTGGGTAGTCTAACCTCTAAGGGCCGTATTATAAAAACCTAGAGTTTTTTATTCGCTCCAATAGTGACTTTCGGTCGTCAGACGTCCCTGAGCATCAATCATCCATACTATAAAAAATCTCAACCGTCAGTCTTGGCGAAACCCAGTTCAGGAGTTTGAATGCCACGACAGCTGCTTGATAGGACGAGAATGCGCTGCATGGGCGCTAACAGAGTGCGAGGTTTGAATGTTTCTTCTGTTCAATAAACCAGACACATCGCTAACCCATTCTAAACTATTACTTTTACGTAGGAAATATGTATATATGCGCTAGAATTGGTAAGAATGGACGGTAAAACGCATAAAGAACCGGCATTTACGAGCAAGATACAGTATACTGTATAAGCTAAGCATGAATTATGATTTATCCTCCTATGGCTATTATTTGCATGAAAATATTATCCAAGATTCTAGGTCTGAATTTATACTAGCAAAGTGAACGTATTACTGCATACTTAATAAACTTACATGGAAAGTTGCCTGCCAGCTCACCAGTCAGGAACTATACAGCAGCATCTCTAGATTATGTGCATTTTAATTAATTAGCAGTACATCCTAGGTTCCTAAATGTATATTGTAAGATGTAAATACATAGTTATTACAGAATTATTTTTAGAATGCAGACTGTTTTGCCTTTTCACAAAGCTAGTTGATTGGTGACTTTCACTGCAGCACAAACACATGAGGGATGCAGTAACATTTCTCAATTTTTTTTCTACAATTTCTTTCCACACATGTGATTCAGCCACAACCAGCAGACCATGATGGAAAATGTTGGTCATCAGATGTTTGTACTGTCACAGTTGTTCATTCAGTTTCTATATATCTGGCTTTAATTTCTCTCCTATACTATTACCACCTTCCAGTCTCAGGTATTACTAGGAAATTTCCAATTTAGGTCAGGTAGAGTCCCGGAGGATTGGAAGTCATGCATAATTATTCCCCTGTACAAAGGGAAAGGGGAAAAAGAAGTTGTGGTAATCATAGGGGCATTTGCCTTCTTAGTGTAATGGGAAAAATATATGGCAGGATACTTATTGACAGAGTTAGGGAAATAACAGAGGAATTAGTTGGTGATGAACAGCAGATTAACACTGGAATATGATGCTCGTCACGAAGAAGTGCTGTGGTGAGAATGTAGTGAAGAGTGATGTAGCATTATATTTTTTTTTTTACCTATGGACTACCTAAGTTGCACAGGGACGAAAAATCTGTTCTAGTCACGAAGAAGTGCTATGGAAAGGATGCAGTGTAGAGCTATAACTATCTTATTTTCTCTCTTGGTTACGTGCAATAACCTACACAGGGACGGCAATCTGGTCTAGTCACGAAGAAGTGCTATGGAAGAGATGTAGTGAAGAAACAAGCTGATGAAGAACGAAAATCTTTGCCTGGTTAAGGTAAGAGGAGTCTCCGGCCTGTATCGTCAGTGGAGGAGGTTCCCTAGCATATCTTCCTAAGCGATTTATTTTTAGATGTGGCTGGTTAATATCCATTTGTACGTTATGCAGAGTATGGCGATATTGGTAGGATTTATGTAACACAGAAGAGGACAGTAAGGTGTACTAAGCAAAATAATTCACTAAGGAAAAGGTGTTAGGGAGCTTCTTTAACCAACGACAATAAGGGACTTTATAACACCAGGTCATGTTCATTCGAGAGGGGCAGCAGAGGTCAAAGGACAAACACTGCAGTCTGTGATGTTAGATGAGATGACTGATTCCTTAGGCTGGGACTGGAAATGGAACTGCAGAAGCACCACCAGGTAGGTCGTCACCGCTGTAGCCATCTGTGCAGGTGTGAAGAGAAAAAAATATATGTTAGTTTATCTGTCTATTGCCAGACGCCTTAATCCCACAAACAAATCGCCTCCATGTCGCTCTGTCCCCCGCCATTTCACTGCCCTGTTCTCAGCTCACACTCCTCTCTCTCATATACCTCTCCACTTCATCCCTCCATCTCATCCGCGGCCTCCCCCTCCCTCTACCCCCTCCACCTCACTCATATACACTCTCCTCGTTAGTCTTTAGCTCTATTTCAACATGGGTCCATATCTCAACCGTATCGGATTTACAATTACTGATAACCTCATGGGCGAAAATAGTCTCGATCATAATTAACCCATAGTGATATTAGTAATTGTCCTGGGGTGGAAATCTCGTCGGATACGGAAGCTCCCTAACACCTTTTCCTTAGTGATTTATTTTGTTTATAATACCTTACCGTCTCCTGTGTTACCTAAATTCCCTCCCATATCACCATACTCTTCATAAATAAGCTTAGAAAAAGATATTAACCAGCCATATCCAAAAATAAATCGCTTAGGAAGAGGTGTTAGGGAGTTTCCTGAATCAACGACAACACGGGATTTGAGGGGTAACTCTGAGTGTTATTTTCTCATAATGTCCTGGATAATTATTTTGATGGATTATTTTTTGGCACTTTATTCCTGTATCTTGTGTGTGTGCGTGTGTGTGTGTGTGTGTGTGTGCGTGTGTGTGCGTGTGTGTGTGTGTGTGTGTGTGTGTGTGTGTGTGTGTGTGTGTGTGTGCTAATCCAGTTGCTGAGGCTAGTGAAGCTGAGTGAGCAGCCACTGATCACACGGCCAGCTGGTCTCTTTACTCTGGGACGATCCAACCTACTCCCGGTAAGTCGCACACACACACACACACACACACACACACACACACACACACACA
>JAGKTI010001534.1:0-82916 GCA_018397915.1 Birgus latro | reverse complement strand
GTTCACCTCCCGCCAAAGTTGTAAAATCTTTGGGAAGCGTTCACCAAGCCACTGACCACTTTGGCGGACACAGGGGGTGCTGTGGTTGAACCAGTGTCGCATACTAGTATGCTTGCACCCAGTCGGCTTAAGGCAGGTCGATTACACTTTGTTCACAGACTACACACACATCCAAAGCCACTTCAACACAACAGTTACACTCACAAGCACTTCTCACCCTACATACAGTCTCGGCCTATGCCACTGGGTAGAGATACATGGCTGTATCATTCCTGCTTCGGTAGGGATAGGCCAGTCCTTCAGTGGACCTCAACGGCTGATAACGATGACAATACACACACACACACACACACACACACACACACACACACACACACCCCCTAGCGCGGTTTGCTGACTCTACCGCTGCGCGATTTTGTGGAAGGAAATAAAGATTCTAATGGGGGCACTAATTAGCATAACGCGGTAGTTTGAACCGGGGTGGGCTGTGACGCAGTGTGCATAGCAGCCTCACAGTACTTATCGTCATCTCCCGCCAGTCGCGCTTCGCCTTTCTCACTCTCCCAGCCACCCAACCTTTCAGGACCCCCATACCTCCCTCCTGCCTCCTGCGTTTCCCATTCGGCCCACTCCTACCCACACCATCCTCCTCAGCTTGCCTCGTGTTGTGAGACGCACTATACCTCATCTCTGGCAACGTGTCTGCTCTTCTCCTCACATAAGGTACAGTACATTTTGTTTTTTCGTTTTTGAAGGCTCCAACATGCTTGCATGCATCGGCCTTGGTCACCTAATGGCGACTCTCCATGCTTCTCGATCTATGGCAGCCCCCCTGTTCAGTCCCTTAACCCTGAGGTCACACTTAATGACCTCGTTCCATGTCTTTCTTGGTCAACCCCTCACAACCCTTCCTCCAGTATTAACACTTCTCACCTTCTACACCCAATTATCATCCCCCATTCTCTCCACATGCCCAAACCATCTCAGTCTGCCTCTCCTTATCACAGCACCAATACACTCCAGTCCTATCTTACCTCTCAACTCTTCAATCACAAACCCAGCCTCCCCAGGCCTTGCACGCAGGGACGCACTGCACATCCACCTAATCATTGTCATTTCTGTACGTTTGAGCCTGCGAACATCCTCTTCCTTTACTGCCCGGTTCTCACTACCATACAGCATCACACTCCTAACACATGCTGCATACAAAGACCCCTTAGCACATAGGGAAAGTCCTCTCAATATCATGAGAGGTAACAGCTCCTTGAACTTCTTCTAACCACCTCTCACCCTAGCAACCGAGCTAACTCCATCCCCACCTCCGGCACATAACATGTCTCCCAAATAACAAAACTCTTCCACACACTCAAGAGACTTACCAGCAAGTTCAATCCTTTCACGCCTGACAGTCTCCACCTGCTCTCCCCGACACGCCTCACACATAAAATCAGTATTATCTCGCAGTCTACCTCTAATACCACTACATCTCTTGTGCACCCGTTTATCACAAACACTGCACAAGATGGAATTACTTCCCACACCTTTGTGGCAAATTGCACATGGCCACTTTCCCTCCTCTTTGACTGTACTGCCACCAACCCTAGATATCATCACTTTTGTTTTATCTGCATTTACCCTTAAGCTCTTGTGCCCCATACCATCTCTCCACTTCCTAATTCTTTCCTCCGCCTCCCTTTCATTCGCTGCAGTCAACACCAAATCATCAGCATACAACATCTCCCATGGGAGTCCATCTCTGAAGTCACCTGAGATAGCTTCAAGTACCATGATAAACAACATGGGACTCAATACTGACCCCTGATGCTCACCAACATTCACAGAAAACTCGTCACTCAAAGCTCCATTCACTCTTACCTCGGTGCGAGCACCCACATACATGGTGATAACCACCCTAACCAGCACTCTTCCAACCCAAGCTTTCTCATTGCCCACTTCACCACCTCTTTAGGGCCTCTGTCAAAGGCCTTTTCCAAATCAACAAAAACAAAATACAATTCCCTTTTCTTTCCAATATATTTTTCTTGAAGCTGTCGAACAGTGATTATGGCATCAGTGGTCCCCCTGCCTGGCATAAACCCAAACTGCATCTAATCAATATTCACTCTTGCTCTAATCATACCTTCTAGAACTCTCTCCTTTACTTTCATTACCTGATCTTGGAGCTTTATACCTCTATAATTTCCTCTTTCCAGGGCATCACCCTTCCCTTTGTACACATTTACAATTACACTTTTCAGCCAGTCATCTGGGACAACACACTCATATACGGTATAATCATATTTATCAGGTCAGTGACTAACCTCACTCCAATATCTCCTGAGGCCTTCAACATATCTGCAGTCAACCCAGACACGCCTGCTGCCTTCCCAACCCACATCCTGCCTATTGCCTCACTCACAGTAGCAGCGTCAAACAAAGGCCAAGGGCCAAACACTGTATCTGCTGCCTCCAAACCTTCCCTGTCCCAGTCAAACTCCTCATTCAGCAACTGGCTATAATGTTTTCTCCATGCATCTATAATATCCCCATTGTTCACCACTACCATTCCTTCATCATTCCTCACACAGTGCTCACCTAGATTATCCTGATTATCCCTCTTCACCTGATTTGCCACCCTAAATATCATATTTTTCCTTTCCCCATGATTTAGGTTACCAAGCAAAAGTATCTGTGACTCAGACTTAGTCCTGTATACCTCTCTTCTAGCCCTACGCTTGGCAGCCAAGTATTCCTCCTTGTTACCACCCTTTTTCCATTCCTGGAAAAGCCTTCTTTTCCCCTTAACTGCAGCTTCTACACCCTCATCCCACCACCAAGTTACTTTATGTCTTGGTGGGTCTTTGTCCAACCGCATATTGCATCAGTAACTCTCAAGAGGTTGTTTGTAAGGGCTCTATACTGTTCATTAACGCCTCTGTCTATGGCTCCCTGTTCAGCCACCATTCTCCTCATCTCCCTATAGAAGGCATCCCTTACTGCTTTGTTTTCCAGCTTCCATATTTTCCTCCTAGGTACATATGTCCTCCTTTTCATCACTCATTATTTAAGCACCATGTCACAAATCAATAGTCTGTGCTGCTGCACACACTCCTCGCTTCCTATAACTTTAACATCCCTCACTCAACTCCCGTCAGTCCTCCTTACCAGAAAATAAACTCTGTGACTGCTATTTCCCCCAGACTCGTACGTAATCAACCTACTCACTCTTTTCCTAAAATGTGTGTTGCACTCAATCATGTCCATTGCCTCCCCAAACTCGAGTATTCTTTCCCCTTCCACATTTCTCATACCATATTCATATCCCCCATGTACTCCTTCATAACCTTGAGCTGCATCAGACCATTTAAATCCCCTCCCAAAACCACTATCTTATCATCCCACAAACCACCTACTACGTGTATTATATCATCCCGAAATCTATCCTTCAGTACCTCATCCAACCCTATGTCCTATTGACCTAATGTATTTTTTATAACCATATGAATGCTTTTAAGGGGTTTAAATTTGGGGGTATAAAATAATGTTGCACCACAAGGGGGGGAAAAGTGGTCTTTGGTCAGGGGTGTGGAAGGAAATAGGGGTTTTCAAGAGTCCTTCTAACGTGATATTTGCTTAATGTGAGGTCAGTGCGGTAGCAAATACCCGCGTTAGGGGAGGACAGACTGTATATATATATAAATGTATGTATACCAGTATGTACAGTAGGCGCGGAAAGTATTGACTTTTTTTGCCGACGTCATTCTTCTTCGTGTTAAGTGAAGTAGGGTTAATACTACCCTCCCCTGTGATGCGAAATGAGCTGACGCTTTTTCAGCGGGAGCTGGCAACCCTGCTTGATAGGTTTGGCACCACAGGAGCAGGCTCAGTAATGTTTGGGCAGCCACAGGAGGAGGATTGTCTCTGTGTGTGATGCACCACGAGGGCATGTTTTGACTCAAATAACACAGTTATTTGGTTACCTACCACATTCTCATCATGCCTATAGTAACCACAAGCAAGGACAAACGTGTGGAAGTGATTACTTTATACAAAGCTGGCCACAAACTCTCATTTATTGCAAATCAGATGGTGTTAGACTGAGGACAATGCAGAGACTGGTGAAGTGGTTCAAGGACAGTGGGGAGGCCATTCCTCCCACTCCACTTCCCAAGCCTGGGAGACCTCGTAAGACAACCTTCAGGACCCGTCAGCTGATCTCAAGGCAAGTTAGCAAGGATCCAAGGCTAACAGCATGGGATTTAAAAGAAAAGAACCCACAGTTGCTGGCAGAAGTGTTCAGCAGCTATTGCATGACGATCTGGGCTACAGGAGTTTTTGTGCTCGTTAAAAAACCACTGCTAACTGCACTTCAGAAGAAATAGAGAGTAAATTTTTGTAAGAAATATCTTGCCTGGAGTGAGGAGCAATGGAAAACTGTGCTTTGGAGTGATGAGTCAACATTTACTGTCATTGGTACCCCTTCATCACGAGTGTACCGCAAACCAGGCAGTGACCCCCTGGATCCTAAGTACACTTCCAAGTTTGTTAAATACCCAGCCTCACTCATGGCTTGGGGCTGCTTTACATATTATGGTGTTGGTAGGTTGGTAATTCTACCTGCAAATGAAAAAGTGAACCAGAACAATTATTTGGAGCTCTTATGTGATGTTTTAAGCGACTCTTTTGATAAAACCAAGGCAAGAGTATTTATGCAAGATTCTGCCCCTGCACATGTTGCAAAGTCAGTGAAACAGTGGCTAACAGACTGTGAGTTTCGCTTTATTCGAGATTGGCCCAGAAACAGCCCAGATATCAATCCCATTGAGAATTTATGGGCGCACATGAAGCGGCAGCTGCATAGTATGGACACATCTTCTTTGCCTAAACTTGAGGCTGCAGCTATGGAGCAGTTTTAGTCCGTCTGTTCTGCAAAACTAGGCCATCAGTCTCCCCAGACGCCTTAAGAAGATAATAAAGGTGAAGGGGAATGCCAGTAAATACTAAATTCAATTGTGAGTGTTAATTTATTTGTTTCTCCTTGCTAACCACAAGAATGTTTTCTTTTTTTACGATGGCGTCAACACTTTCCGCGCCTACTGTATATGTGTAACACCTCTCTCTTGATGGTTGAAGGAAAGTCCTGGAGTAGCTATTTACGGCCTTCAATGTGGAGCACAGAAATAAATCTGACCTAGCTCATTTAGCTTTCACCCTAGAATCTCAACGCCGAGTCATCAAAGTCCACCACACAATGTTACAGAAGATTACAACCCACCTAAATGAAGTAACTTCCACTCTGAACAACTTCACCGACATCTTAAACCAACACCTCTCCAATCTCAACGTTCTTTCTCAGTTCTTTTATCTCAAACTCAACATGGATAATCTCCAACTAGCCATTGACTCTCTACTCTCTCAGGTCACTACCTTGGTTCGTATCCTAGTCGATGCTACTAATGGACGTGTCACTGCAGACTTAGTACCTATCTCAGCTCTCCGCTCTGTATTAGTCTGGGCTCACTCTACTTTCAGTTTAACACCAGTACTCCCCTATTCCTCTCTCGAATATTACTATCTAGTTCTCGAGGCCACTCTTCTCACCACATCCGTCGTCGTCCATATCCCTCTCCGTTCTGACGGAATGGTACATATGTATTCATAATGAGTGGGGTAAGAATGCTCATACATATGACCCATAAGGGCTTAAATCTGTGGGATGGTCAGGTTTTTTTCTTTCTGTAATGTCACGTAGAAGCTAGTAAGTGACTGGTTTCTCTTGCCTTATATGTTTTGATCAAGTAGCATAGCTCTGGGGCCCTGCCCTCTTGATCAGGCAGTAAATGATTGCATAATCGATGGATTAATTAGGATTTTGCCCTTTTCTCAGATTTCTGGTTGCAACGGAACAACTTTACCTTCGTGAGGGTCAGAGACTAACACAGGACCGAGATGTGCCACAGTACCTGCTACATGTTGACAAGAGACTCAATGAAGAGAATAACAGAGTCCTTCACTACTTAGATATGTCTACAAAGTAAGTTATGAAAGTACAGTAGTTATATCATTAGTTACCGTACATGATGGAGATATCAGATTGGTTCATCTGTTGAGTAGCTTAACCCTTTCATTGTGGCTGGTGCACTTGGGTAAATTATTCAGGCCAACATAGCTTTAAAAAATTACCTTGAGTAACCCTGTCTCCAATACTGTTAGGCTAACACAGACAGTTTTATTCAGCATTCAGGAAGTTAACTTTGTGATTTACAATGCCTCAATGGCATCAGTAATTTTTATCCAATTTTGTCTTCTTTAAAACATCACAATGGCATTGCTGCAAACACTGTATACAGCTGCATTTATTAGCTGTATGACTTACTGATACATTGTGTGAAAATAAGAAGGTATATTATGAAAAACTGTTGAGTTGAGAAATATGAAATGCACCTATGGGATAAAAACATTGCCAATCACACCGTCTTGAGAGTATAGGCCTGTTATGCCATTCCATTACAATAGTTCAGTTTTTGCACCCTGTATTTTGAGTGTGCTTTAAATTTAAACCTTAGACCATGGGGAGTATTCCAGTGGCAAGATATCTCATCTAATGTTAGCTGGAGTATAGTAGAACAGTAATCAGCAAAATTTTTAGAGCTAGTTTTTGTAGCTTATTGGGGTACAGTTTAGCAACGTACAGTCCTGTCATGTAGCATTTTATCAGTGTTCTAAATGTCATTACAGTATTTTCTTGGTGCACCAGCCCATATAATAACATTATGATGGGATCATACTGTATATGTACACTGCATGCTGATGAATGAATGAGTACTGTTTGTTCTCATTTGCTTTCAACTGACTGCATGGTTTAACACAGTGAAACCCCCCAAACTTGAAACTGTGAGTACTGATTCCTTGTTGGTGTTGACAGTTGTGAGAACTGCAGATTGTCAAACCTTCTGATAATGAGACTTACTAAATATAAATTATTCCCACAGACGACAGCTGATCTACTGTGTAGAAAAACAGCTGTTAAGTGAACACAAGACCTTTCTCCTCCAGAAGGGCCTAGATTCTCTTCTTGATCAGAATCGACGCCGTGACCTTGCTCTCATCTACCAGCTGTTTGCGCGTATCAAGGGAGGACTAGAGGATCTCTGCACACATTTTAATGCTTATATCAAGGTATTCATATATTAGATGTAAAACTTAGGAGTATTTTACCCTTTCACTACAGTTGGCATGATAAGTGCAGCAGGCACAGATTGCTGGTGGCATCTGTCAAGATTGCACTACCAAAAACTGCAAATTAAATCCCTGGGAAATTTATCCTTTTTGGCATCTTGTATGTGTTTTCTAGTATGTACCCAGTCTTTTGCCACCTCAGTGCTACACTGCCTGTGAGAGTGGCAGAACATTTTATATACTATGGATTGACCTTTTCGCTGCTAGGGGTCTTACGTACTTAATAGGATTATCTGATGGTTTGATTGACAAAAATGAATAACACACCTTTGTAGTGAGGGAGTTACTGTAGCAGCTGTGGCTCAGTGGGTCGAGAGCGCTCTGCTTTGATCAAAGGGTCGGAGGATCGAATCCACCCAAGGGGCAATGGTAGACATCAGGAAGGGCATCCAGTCATAAAATGCTACATGCTTCAATCCATCGTCTTCTACCCAGGGGTAATGCCTTAGCCCTTCTGGGATACCAGGCATAAAACCAAATTTATTTATTTGTAGTGAGGGAGTTACTGTTCATCCAGCCAGACTAGGCAGTAGTAAATCCCTCATTGTGTGTTGGTGTTTAGTCTTATTTTCATTTTCTTTTCTGTGTTTTTCTCTCAGTTTATTAGTGGGGAAACAAAGGTAGAATGAAATTGATAATGGTATCCTGGATGTTGAAGAGTGAATTGACCATTTGTATTGTTTGCAGTCATATGGCAAGACAATTGTAATCAACCCAGAAAAGGACAAGAGTATGGTGCAGGAATTATTGGACTTTAAGGACAAAATGGATGGCATTGTCACAGAATGCTTCACCTCATCAGATAAATTTGTTCTTGCTCTTAAAGAGGCATTTGAGCACTTCATCAATCAGAGACTGAATAAGCCTGCAGAATTGATAGGTAAGTACATGTTGGAAGTTTTTGTAGTAATTAAAATGAACACTTACTGCACACAAGAATTTTGTATTATACATTTGCAACCGCCAGACTGATTTGTTTTACTTAAGAAAGAACTCATATTTAAGGGGGTATTAAAGTTTTCAAATAATTTCTGTGTTTTTGTTTCTCTGTAAACCATTAAGCTTAGAGAGCAGAATGGTATTATATTTCATCATCATCATCATCATCATCACCATCTTATATCACTAATAGATAGAGTGTATAGGGTCCATAGATCAGAACAGGCAAGCATAAACCTAGAAGTATGTTCAGCATGCTTCGTGACAGTTAAGTTTCTCAGACCGTAATTGTATTCTATTTTGTAGCCAAGTTTGTGGATAGCAAGCTGCGTGCGGGTAACAAGGAAGCCACTGAGGATGAGTTAGAGCGCCTCTTGGACAAGATAATGGTGCTTTTCAGGTTCATTCATGGCAAGGATGTATTTGAAGCTTTCTACAAAAAGGTAAATTTTATAATGATTGTCCCAAGGGGGAAAAAAAATCCAGACCAACATGATAATATTATTACTGTATTATTATTTTGAGTGGGGTGCATTGGAGTGGGATTGGGGATAGGTGGGGTGCAGTGAGGTAGGACCGGGGCTGGGTGGGGTGCAGTGAGGTAGGATCAGGGCTGGATGGGTTGCGGTGAGGTAGGAGCAGAGTTGGGTGGGGTAGCATCAGGGTTGGATCACCATCCACATGCTTGATGTAGTGCTGCATTGGGTGCCTGCCTTTTCCTCTCTTCCTTCCTCTTCTATCTTTCTTTCCTTCATTCTTTCCTCTTCCTTCTACCTGCTGGTGACTTTTTACTCCCTCTTCTGCCTTTCTTTCCTTCATTCATTCCCCTTCCTTCTGTCAACGAGTGACTCTATACTGAGTGACAAGCCAAATGGTTTCCTGTACACCAGGAAACCATTTACCACACTGGGTGGTAACCATATAACCAAATTATGGTGCCTGGTGGTTTAGTAGGCAGTTTACGCGCTCCAGTCAGATTGAGCCGGTGTAGGTTTATATCCCAGGGGTAGCTGGTGTTTATTGCTCACGTAACACCCCTCAGGGATGAGTGAGGCTGCTCACTCCATCTTAAATGTCAGGACCAACTTGCAATAGCCCCAGGCTCCTTTGCTCCTCATGGGGCAACACTGGATTAGATGGTGGATGGATTATTATTATTATTAGATGAGGGCCCCCATCATCCACTCAGTGTAGAAATGCCTTATGGTCTCTATACTGAATGACAAGCCAAATGGTTTACACTGGTTGGTAACTATAAAACTGGGGTTTTTGGCTGGGTTAAGCATCCCCCAGATTCCCCTATCTAAAATCACATAATCATGGCAAATGTTTCGGAGAGCCTCGGAGGGCCCAACGCCTGCGCAGGGCCCCAACCAAATGGGCAAATTCGTATGGACATGTGACATGTGAGAGGGGTGAATGAGGAGAGCAAGAGGGTAGAAGTGGTGAATGTGTTCAAGACTGCAAGATATACTGTGATGGCATTGTGTGAAACAAAGGTGAAAGAGTGTGAAGTGGAGGATTGGGAGGGTGTAAAGTGTGTGAGGTCGGGCATGAATGGGTGAGGGAGATGCAAGGAGGGAGTTGCTTTGTTGATGAATGAATGAGAGATTACAAATGTGTTAGCTCAAGATGTATGTGTGTCATGTTCAAGTTTGAGAAGGTGAAAGTGGTTGTAATTGTAGCGTATGCACCATGTGATGACAGGAGTGAAAGATAAAACAACAGGTTTTGGGATGAGCTGGATGAACCAGTGGGAGAAATACCCAGGAGCTATAAAGTGATTGCAGTGGGCGATATGAATGGAAGAGTAGGCACTGGTCTTGAGGATGACATAGTGGGTTGTAATGGAGTGCCTGGAGAAAATGACGGTGGGAAGCGATTGAAGGATATTTGTCAGGAAAGGAGGTTGTGTATTTGTAACTCGTTTTTCAAACACAAAGATGCACATAGATATACTTGATGTAGATGAAACAGGGATCATGTTGAAAAGAGCCTGAATGAATATGTGCTCGTAGAGAGGTCAGTGCTGGGAGTGGTTGATGATATGAGGGCCGTGAGAGGACAATGTGGAGCTCTGTCAGACTGTGGTATGCATCAAGCTGAGAGGAATGAGGTGGACAGGAGAGAGAGGAGCAGTCAGGGGGAAAGACGGAAAGTCAAGAAGCTGAGGATCAAAAAATGGCAGATGAATACAGGACCGAAGTAGGGGAGGAGAGTGGATTGAAATGGATCTGGATAGCCCGTGGAATGCATATAGGGATTGCTTAGTTAGGAATGCTAAAGTGGTGTGTAGTGTGGCAAGAGTAACAACAAAGAAGAAAGGTATGGCATGGTGGAATGATGAGGTTAAGAGAGCAGTGGAGGAAAAGAGAAGAAGTGGCTAGAGTGGTTACAGGTCAGGGGTTCAATTGAAATAAGAACTGGATATATTGAGAGCAAGAAGCATGTAAAGAGGCTGGTGAAGAGGAAAAAGAAGGAGGTGAATGATGATCTAGGAAGAAGAATGAATGCAAATTACTTTGAAAACAGGAAGTTATTTTGGAAAGAGGTGCTGAAATGTAGAAGTGACAACAGAAAGAAATGCAAAAGTGTGAAGGATGTAAGTGGTAGATTATTAACCCATACAGATGAAGTAAGGACCAGATGGAAAGAATATTTTGAAAGCCCGATGAATGGGAATAGAGAGAGCAGAGCTGCTGTAAACATGATTGGTTTTGGGGGTGTGCAGAAAAGGAATGCAGTGATAGGAAACGTGACACTCACATAGGTGAAGGACACTAAGAAACGGCTGAAAAATGGGAAAGCAACTGGGGTTGATTACGTGTATGCTGAGGTGATTAAGTGTAGTGGAGAGAGTGGAATGAAGTGCTTGTTGGAGATATGTAAGAAGGCATAGATGAATGAAACTGTGCCAGCAAAGTGGAAGAAAACTGTGATTGTACCCCTGTACAAAAATAATGGTGAGCAAAGTGAGTGCAAGAATTATTTTGGCAAAAGTTTACTGAGTGTTGAAGGGAAAGTATATGGAAGAATTATTATAGAGAAAGTAAGAGAAATATCAGAAGTCCTGGTGAGTGATGAACAGGGTGACTTTAGGAGTGGCATATATGTGGATAAAATATTTGCAGTGAGACAGATAGTGAAGAAGGCTTGTGAGAAGAACTATAAGGTGTTTATGGCATTCATGGATCTGGAAAAAGCGTACGACAAAGTAGACGGAGTAGGATTGTGGAAGGTTTTGCACATGTATGGTGTAGGTGGTAAGCTGCTAGGTGCCATCGAGAGTTTTTTTTGATGGTAGTGAAGCTTGTGTAAGAGTAAATGGGCATCTAAGTGAATGGTTCACGATCAGTGTAGTCGTGTGACATGGTTGTGTGATGTCCACATGGTTGTTCAGTACAGTGTATATATATGGATGGGGTGATGAGAGAAGTAAAAACATGAGTAATGGAGAGGGGGATGGCATGGGTAATGAATGGTGATGGATGGAATATCTCAAAATTGTTGTTCGCTGCTGATGCAGTACTGCAGAGATAGCCCAATTGTCCTGGCTGTATGGTGTGAAGGGATGCCCGAATAGTCCAAAATCACGATTAATCTGGCGGAAACAAAAGACAAGCACTATTAGACTGATGTATTTAGTGGTAATTGTACACTTTAAGCAGCAGAAAGACCTTACCAATTCAATTCATATTCCTCCAGCTTGTTTCTGTACTTTTCTGACAACTGTATTTTTAGTTTGTAAATTACTTTTTCGTGCTGAAAACACTCCTCCTTGTTATTATCGTCATGTTCCTTAAGCCGTACCTATGATTGTTTCCAGTGCAATGGAAGAAAGTCATCGTACTCAAATGTGGATTTTGTGTCCCAATTTCCCAGCTGGAGGTTAGGTTTGGGTAAATTATTATGTACAGTTAGGCTAGGTTAGGAGAGGTTTAGTTAAACACTTAGAACAGTCCCTTCCACCATTACGTTAATGAATCAAACAAGAGTTGTCACAGCAGACCAGCTAAAAACAACAGGGAAAAAGATTTAACAAGAAACATTTATTTACCAACCCTGAAATAATCAGAAAAATATAACAGGCTATCAGGAAGAACTGATTTGGTAAGGTGTACTGCTTAACCCACCGAGTCCCGACCGGTTTTATACCCAGCCTACCCCCAGATCCCGACCGATTTTCGATTTTTTGTTTTTGGGCTCAAACCTTCGCTTTTGATGAGAAACATCGAAAATTCATAGAGAAATCGCGATCCTGAGGTAAAAAATTTTGATACAGGTGTCACTCAACCTTAGGTTTTCCTTCTTTTTCAGGGTACCTGGCTAAAGAAAACAAACTATGTAGGGGTTAACTAATTCAAGCCACTTTAAATTACGTATTTATTTCATTTATTTGGTACAAATTTATATGTAGTACAAGTCTATATTGGTTTTCACACAATAATATAGGCATATATAAACGTTGTTCACTCACTCAAAACCCAAGTATGTGGCACCTTCCTTTATGACATTACCACCTCATCACTTCTGTTTGTTTCTCCCTCTGGCTTCTTTGTTTCTTTGTCCTCCACATCAGGAATCACTTTCACCGTGAATTTTGTCATTGGAGAGACCGTGGGGCAACATACCTTTACTGGATAGGTTACTGCTAACATGTGAATTGCCTAGTTTGAGGGGGAGGGGGAGGGAAGGGGGGTTAGGTGGGGCCAGGCAGTATCCCTGCTTGACAGCAGGTAGAGGAAGGTCTCCCACATATGCCTACCAAAAATCACCCCGCAAATGTTGAAAATTGTGCACACAATGGGCCTTGCAATTGCGTGAAGTACGAAGCACGTCGTTGGGTCTCATCGCTCATTCGCTCATTTTTGAAGGCTCCAACATGCTTGCATGTGTCGGCCTTGGTCACCTAATGGCGGCTCTCCATGCTGCTCGATCTCTGGCAGCCTCCCTATTCAGTCCCTTAACCCTTAAGTCACATTTAATGACCTCATCCCATGTCTTTCTCGGTCTACCCCTCCCAACCCCTCCCCCAATATTAACACCTCTCACCCTCTGTGCCCAATTATCCTCCCCCATCCTCTCCACATGTCCAAACCACCTCAGCCTACCTCTCCTCATCACAACACCAATACACTCCAGTCCCATCCTACCTCTCAACTCTTCTATCGTAAGCCCAGCCCCCCCAGGCCTTGCACGCAGGGACGCACTGCACATCCACCTAATCATTGTCATTTCTGTACGTTTAAACCTGCGAATATCTTCTTCCTTTACTGCCCAGGTCTCACTACCATACAGCATCACACTCCTAACACATGCTGCATACAAAGACCCCTTAGCACGTAAGGAGAGTCCTCTCAATGTCAGGAGAGGCAACAGCTCCCTGAACTTCTTCCAACCACTTCTCACTCTAGCAACCGAGCTAACTCCAGCCCCACCTCCGGCACATAACATGTCTCCCAAATAACAAAACTCCTCCACACACTCAAGAGACTCACCTGCAAGTTCAACCCTCTCACGCCTAACAATCTCCACCTGCTCTCCCCGACACACCGCACACATGAAATCAGCATTATCTCGCAGTCTACCTCTAATACCACTACATCTCTTGTGCACCCACTTATCACAAACACTGCACAAGATGGAATTACTTCCCACACCTTTGTGGCAAACTGCACATGGCCACTCTCCCTCTCCTCTGATTGTACCGCCACCAACCCTAGATATCATCACTTTTGTTTTATCTGCATTTACCCTTAAGCCCTTGTGCCCCATACCATCTCTCCACTTCTTAAATCTTTCCTCAGCCTCCCCTTCATTCTCAGCAATCAACACCAAATCATCAGCATACAACATCTCCCATGGGAGTCCCTCTCTGAAGTCACGTGAGAGGGCTTCAAGCACCATGATAAACAACAAGGGACTCAAAACTGACCCCTGATGCACACCAACATTCACGGGAAACTCATCACTCAAAGCTCCATTCACCCTTACCTGAGTGTGAGCACCCACGTACATGGCCATAACCACCCTAACCAGCCACTCTTCCAACCCTAGCTTTCTCATTGCCCACTTCACCACCTCTCTAGGGACTCTGTCAAAGGCCTTTTCCAAATCAACAAAAACAAAATACAATTCCCTTTTCTTTCCAATATATTTTTCCTGAAGCTGTCGAACAATGAATATGGCATCAGTGGTCCCCCTGCCTGGCATAAACCCAAACTGCATCTCATTGATATTCACTCTTTCTCTAATCATACCTTCTAGAACTCTCTCCATTACTTTCATTATCTGATCTAAGAGCTTTATACCTCTGTAATTTCCCCTTTCCAGGGCATCACCCTTCCCTTTGTACACATTTACAGTTACACTCTTCAGCCAATCATCTGGGACAACACACTCATATATAATCCTATTTATCAGGTCAGTGACTAACCTCACCCCAATATCTCCTGAGGCCTTCAACATTTCGGCAGGGGAAAAAGTAGCGACGTGCATCGTACGTCGGTGGGACTCGGCAGGTTAAAGTAAATTGTATGTTTAGCCCCCTCAATAGCTGTGAGTTCACAAATTTGCATGCTCCCGTGGCCAGCCTCAGAACCATTTTTTCAGTTCTAAAATCAATTTCTTTTTCTTACAGATGCGAACAGACTTGTCTGGCACACCTTAACCCCCCCCCCCAAACCCATACTATGATTTACTGCGATTCATGAAAGAATTACATTAGCATGTAAACATCGGCAAAAACATCTGGGATGAAGTGAATGCTTGACTGCTTGGGATGGTAGAGTAGGATTGCGTAAACATACCAGTGACCTTCGTTCCCTTTCCATAATTGTTCGCAGTTTTTCTATAGCTCGCCCTAACTCAGCATCACTGACACCGGTACAGGAAAGTGTTGTTCAAGGCCGGCAGCAGTGAAGGGATTAATGGAATACATTGTTTGTATCAGTTCTCTGTCTTTCACACATACATATAAGAACAAATAAAGGATTGAGCAGTAAATGTACACTTAACTTTAAGGAGCAGAAATAACTGTATGCATAGTCAGTCCGAAATGTGTTGGGAAGAGCAATGTCGAACGAAGAATGTGGAACTGGATGCTAACTTACGAGAGCACGTGGGATGAAGGAGTAGTTTTTTTCTGATTAACAAACATTTTTGTTCCATTTCGTCCCCCCAAATTGTGAAACTCATAAATTTTCGTCTATTCATACAACCGAAAGACCTTACCAATTCAATTCATATTCCTCTAGTTTGTTTTCTGTATTTTTCTGACTATTTTGAGGGTAGTACAGTATATTACCTTCTTGTTCTGAAAGATGTCCTCCCTTATTATCACCACATTCCTTAACCCCTAAACCGCGGCTTTATGGGAGGCGGTCCTGGCACTTCCCGCCGGTGGTAATTCGCGCTCTGACTTACTTATTTAAAATATTGGCCAAAACTAGCCTGAGTGATAATAATATCACTCAGGCTTCTCCTAAAATTTTTCATATATATTTATATCTTGACAGCCCAGGCTACTTAAAAAGAAAACAGAGGCACCCAACTGATGGCCCACAGCTCGAGCCATCGCCACCAAGCGCACGAAAGTGACAGTCCGCGGTTTAGTGGTTAAGCCATACCTACGATTGCTTCCGGCATTATGGAAGAAACTTACTTAGCTTACTCAGAGGGGGATTTTGTTACCCAATTTTCCAGCTGAAGCCCAGGTTAGCTAAGATTACGTTAGGTTAAATTATTAGGTAGTTAATCTAGGTTAGGTTAGGTTAGGCTATCAGTTGCCTCACCAAACTCCACCCCACCACCCTTGCGATCAAGTTGTGAGCAGGAGGTGTTTGTGGGGAGTACACTCACGTTCGTTTACTCATGGCTCGGTTGCTAGCCACTGGATACTTGCTGTTTAAACTGGAGCTATCATACAGATAATTTTACGTTTTACCGTACCTCTGAGCCTTTCGGCCATGGCCCAGATATACCAAACCCAAACCTGGATAATCAAGCTTTCACTGTACAGTACTTGCAAATACCAGACAAGAACTTGGTAGACTAGTGCAGAGTTTTGATGATGTCTGTGAGCATCATGCCTTGAGAGTATAAATAGAAAAGAGTAAAGTGATGGTTATTGAGAGAGAAGATGGCTCCTAGTGTGATGTTACCGTGAAAGGAGAGCCTGGAATTGGTGAGAGAGTTCAAATACCTGGGTACAGTGATAGAAAAGAGAGGAAAATGTGCAAAAGAAGTGGAAAGTAGAGTGACACAAGGAAGGAAAGTAGCTTGTGCAATGAAGGCCATGATGAGAAACAGAGGCTTGAGTGTTGCAGCTTCACGAGACTTACATGAAGGAGTGATAGTGCCAACTTTAACATATGGATGTGAGACTATGGTGTGGCATGAAAATGAAAAGTCAAGAGTGAGAGCAGTGGAGATGAGACTGCTGAGGAATGTAAGTGGAGCACAAAGAGTGGATAGGATATGAAAAAATGTGATTTGTGAAAGATGTGGAGTGAGGAAGTCTGTGGACACCAGAATCGAAGAAAGTGTACTGAGATAGTATGGTCGTGTAGAGAGAATGGATAACCATAGAGTGGTGAAAAAGGTATATCTTAGCGAATTTGAAGGAGGGAGGAGGCGAAGAAGTTGGTGGGATATGGTGGATGAGTGTGTGAGGAAGAGGAGTTTGGAAGTCAGTGAGGCTAGGGGACTGACAAGAGATCGAGCTGGCTGGATGAGTATTGCGAGAAGAGCATGATTAGGGATTAGGCACCTCCGTTTAACGTGACAGTGTCTGGATTGACTCTATCCTAGACGTTTATGTGAAGCTACAGTACGTAGTGAATGTTGGTGGCGTATCAGATAGAGCCAGGGTTCCTGGGGCTTGAATGGTGATAGAATGGAAACGTGGCCAATTGGACTGGGCATATTTGGGCTGTCTGGACGTTGCTATTCCTCACCCTGCCCTAGGGTGGGAAAGGAGGTATGGATGATGATGATGATGATGATGATGATGATGATTATCCATCCATCCATCATCCAATCCAGTGTTGCCCCATGAGGAGCGTAGGAGCCCTAGGCTAGGCAAGTTGTTCCTGTCATTTAAGATGAGAGTGGCCAGCCTCACTCATCCCTGAGTGGCATTATGTGAGCAATAAACCCCAACCATCTCTTGGATATAAACCTACACAGGCTCAGTCTGACTGGAATGCCTTAATTTCCCACTAAACCACCAGGCACCATAATTTGGTTATATGGTTACCACTCAACATAGTAAATGGTTTCCTGGTATACAGGAAACCATTTGGCTTGTCAGTCAATGTAGAGTCACCCATAGGCAGAAGGAAGAGGAAAGAATGAAGGACAAAGACAGATGAGGGAGTGTAAAGTCACCCATAGGGAGAAGGAAGAGGAAAGAATGAAATAAAGAAAGACAGAAAATGAAGGAAGGAGGAGAGGAAAAGGCAGACACCTGAGAGCAGCACTACATTGATTACCTGGATGGTGGGCTCACCCACCTACCACATATGATTATTATTATTATTACAAGTATTATTTTTTCTCTCTCACCATACACAAGGTAGGGCTAGTGCCCTGTCAGTTGTGATTCCTCACAAAACTTCTCCATCTGGCACGGTCTACATAATATTCTTCTTCCTCCACCACCTCCATTGTTGATCCTCTCGCCTCAATTGCTTCCCGCACCCCATCTCTCCACCATTTTCTAGGTCTGCCCACTGGCCTCTTCTCTCTCGGCTGCCACAGATAATATTTAGCAGGGTATCTTTCCTCTTCCATCCTCATGACATGGCAATACCCTCTCAGTTGGTTTCTTTCTTCAAATTCTGATATTGACTCAGTGTTCAACTCGTTCCTAATATCATCATTGCTTAATCGATCTCTTCGTGTTACTCCCTTTATCAAACATAACACTCTCATTTCTGCAGCTTGAATTTTACTCTTTAGCCTTGTTGTTAATATCCAAGTCTCTGATCCATATGTTAATACTGGTCTTAAAATTTTGTATATGATAACTTTAACTCTTGATGGAATGAGTCTTTCCATTAGTATTGGGTACATTAATCTTAAATTGTTGGTGTAACTTTCAATTCTCTCTGTTATTTCTTTTTCTATAAAACACCTTTCATTTACTATGACTCCTAGGTACTTAAAATCTTCCACCAGCTTCAACTGTACTCCGTCTATTCTTATTTCAGTTTCCTCTCTCTCTTGCTACCAATCATCACCTCGGTCTTATTAGCATTTATTTTCATTTCTCTTTAAGTCTTTGTTCCAAGCATTCAGTGCATCCTGCAGAACGATTGGGGATTTAGCAATTAGTGCAATATCGTTGGCATAGGCCAGTGTCATCACCTCATCTCCAAAACTTAATCTCTTCATAGACCTGTCCATGAACATCACGAACGGAAGTGGAGATATCACACTACCCTGCCTAACACCTTGAGTTACGTTGAACCAGTTGTCCTCTCTTACCTGGGTCCTCACTTCAGTAACATAATTTCTGTAGAGACTCTTTGTAGCTTAACTAAGGAGGGCTCTACCATATATGTTGGATCTTCTGAGGTTTCCCATATTTCTTCCCTTGGTAATGTGTCGAATGCTTTTTCTAGATCAACAAATGCAATAAACACACACTAGCCCCACTCCCAGTTCTTTTCCATTATCATCTTCAGTGTGAATATTGCATCTGTTGTTCCTCTTTGGGGTCTAAATCTGTACTGTTCCTCTTCCAGCTTATCTTCCACTGTTAATATTAATCTCTTCTCTAGTACTCTTTCATGTATCTTCCCCACATGTGACAGCAGAGAGATTCCTCTGTAGTTCTTGCATTCTGTTCGATCACCTTTTTTGAAAATTTTACAAATAGTTGCCTTCCCCCAATCAGCCGGCACTTTACCGTCACACCAAGCTACGTTAAAAACTCTGTCAAGCCACTTAACTATATCATCATTTCCTTTCAGCAATTCTACGGGTATGCCATCACTTCCAGGGCTTTTTCCATTTTTCATATTTTTGATAGTTAGTTTAATTTCACCTGTTGTAATAATATCATTTTGTTCTGTTCTTGCAGCGAGTATTTCTTCTTCTTCTTGTCTCACCACTTCTGCTGGATTAAGAAGCTCTGAGATGTATTCTTTCCATCTTTCATCCACATCCCTTTCATCTGCCAGTAGCTCCCCTTCCATATTTTTGATTGAATAAACTCCACCTTCATCTTTCCTTCTGTAGCTCTTAGCTATACTGTATGTAAGTTTCTTTGTGCCCAACATGTCCCCTTCCAGTTCATTTCCTATCCTCTTCCATGCGTCTCTCTTTGCACTTGATTTTACTCTTTTGGCTTCATTTCTTGCTGCTTCATGTTCTATTCTGTTTTTCGGATTTCTTCTCTTTATCCACTTTCTAAAAGCAACACTCTTTTTCTTAACAGCTTCTCTGACTTCTTCTGTCCCCCAAACTGTTTTCTTCTTTCTTCCTCCACTGACTTTCTTTGTTTCAAGCACTTCTTTTGCTGTTTGGATAATTCTTTTTTTTCCATGTTCTCCCACTCTTGCTCGATATCTTCAGTTTCTTGGTGATCTGCTGGTCTAACGTCAGAAACTATCTCTTTGTATCGTTGTGCGACTTTGTGTTCTTTCATCCTTTCTACTTTTATTCTTTCTCTTACAAGCTTTTTCAACGGCTTAACTGTTCTTATTCTCATTTTTGCTAGTACCAAGCGGTGGTCAGTGTCTAGTGATCCAGAAGGAATACAGTGCTTCCTCCAACTTTGCGAGAATATGGTCGACAAAAACCCTCGCAAAATCAAAATTCACAAAATTCAAACAGTTAAATATATGAAATAAAGGCAAATTGGTCGACATCACCCCAAGGTAAGCACTTTTTCCCACTCTTTCTCTCGACTCTACCTCTTAATTTTACGATGATAAATGAAACAAACACGAACTGATGTACCGTACTGTGATATTAATGAGAAAACATCATAGGTAAGAAACATTTAAAAAAAAAATGCATTTACACTGATGTGAAGATTGGCTTGGTGTACGGGACTGGTGGCGGGGTGAGGCTTGGCTACTGTCGCCCCGCGGGGCCTATGTCATCACTATCACTGTTGGCAGATATTTCCACATCTTGCTGTATTTTTTCTGCCTCTCTCATGAATCCCTCGAAGTCAGAATCGTCACTGAGGTCATCAGAATGAAAATGGTTAGGGATGCTAGGATCACTGGCTGCTTGGGGAGGGGTGGCAGGACGGCTGGTCGATGGGGCAGGGTCTCTTGGGGTTCTCATTAATTTTGTGATTAGAGACTGCTTGCTCTTGTTAACCCCATCTCTGTGTAGGTCAGCATAAAAACGAAGGGCTCTGTCAACACCGTGGCATGCTTGCTGAGCCCTAAATTGTCACATTCGTTGTTCACGATGGTTTTTTTCAGCTGGTCAATGACGACGAGAATATTGGCCAGGTTATGCATCGTTAATTCTCGGCCGCTTCGATTTTATGCTGACCTCCACAGAGATGGGGTTAACAAGAGAAAGCAGTCTCTAATCACAAAATTCAAGAGAATCCCATGAGACCCTGCCCCATCGACCAGCCGTCCTGCCACCCCTCCCCAAGCAGCCAGCGATCCTAGCATCCCTAACCTTTTTCATTCTGATGACCCCAGTGACGATTCTGACTTCGAGGGATTCATGAGAGAGGCAGAAAAAACACAGCAAGATGTGGAAATATCTGCCGACAGTGATAGTGATGACGTAGGCCCTGAGGGGCCACAGTAGCCAAGCCTCGCCCCGCCACCAGTCCCGTACACCAAGCCAATCTTCACGTACACCAAGCCAATCTTCTCATCAGTGTAAATGCATTTTTTTTTTTTAATGTTTCTTACCTATGATGTTTTCTTATTAATATTACTGTACAGTACATCAGTTCATGTTTGTTTCATTTATCATCGTAAAATTAAGAGGTAGAGTCGAGAGAAAGAGTGGGAAAAAGTGCTTACCTTGGGGTGAAGCCGACCAATTTGTAGTCAGCTGCCTCACTCGCCACTGAACCTGATGTGTTTAAACCCCTTCCTTTTGAGGAACTGGCATAGCCACCCATTCAATGTCTTGAAAGGTTTTGTTGGAGGATTAATGGCTTTTTTAAGGCACGTGTGATAGAATATCTTTGCCTGCTCCCTTATATGGTGCCCATCTAATGAAACCCCTTCCTTTTCCTTTCTTTGAATGTAGTGAGCAAGATATCTTCCATTTTTATTAGCACTTCTTTGTTGTCCACCAGCATTCTACCATCAAATTGAGCACCTCCATAGTTATTTGCTGCTTGCTTGATTTGTTCACTGTTCTTTAAAATCATTCTCACTGTCGATTCACCAACACCAAACTCCTGACCAATAGCAGAATTACCTTCACCTGCTTTTTTTCTTTCAGTCATTTTCAGTTTGGTCTCCAAAATTATTTTCTTGTTCTTCTTACCCGTTGGCGCCATGATAACACTCGAGCAAGGTTAGACTGCTGGGGTATTGCGAGGAGCACCACGAAATTGTGAGGGTCAGTGACCTTGGTTGGAAACAGGTGCAAACAAACGTGGCGGGGCGGCAGACCACTGAACTAGGAGGCTCAGTACGCCCAGTGAACCATGATGTCACTACTCGGGGTGGCAAAGTAGTGCAAGAAGACTACTTTCCCACCACTCAACCTTGCAAAGTGTGTGATCAGTCGCAAAGTTCATAAATGTTAAAAAATACATGACTTTTGGAACTACCTCGCAAAATTGGTGAATCGCAAAGTTAAAGTTCGCAAAGTTGAAGGATGTACTAACCTCTTCACATCTCTGAAAATCGTTTATTAGTAAGAATAAGATCTATCCTTGACTTTTCCGCATAATCTCCTCTGTCAGAATTCCACCTGTACCAGCTCCATTTGTGGGTATCTTTGTGTTTAAAAAATGTGTTCATAATGGCCAGGCTGTTCCTCATGCAGAACTATCAAATTTTCACTATCACTATTTACGTCTCCAGTTTCGAAACCAACAGTCAAACTTTCTATGTTGTTTCAATTTCTTCCCACATGATCTTATCTACATTCTCCACTGTATCCAAAGTGTCTTGCAGTTCCAGATAAAAAGATTCTTTTTCTTCTTGAGGTCTTCCCTGGTGCAGTGCATATACTTGTATAAGTGAAACTTTACCTTTACTTAATTTAAGTCACTGTATATTTAGACTTCTGTTATGACTTTCCTTCCTTTCAGATCAGTGATAAATTGTTTTTGCTTCCAATAAACAGTCCTTGTAGTTCACTTTGATGTATTTCATAATATAAATTATCTTTTTTTCTGGGGGGGGCTAAATCCTTTAATTTTATGTCTTTCTTTTTATTTGCTTGTTTATTTATCTCATTTATGGAAGCATTCTTGGTTGTAAAGTTTACTGATTCTGATGAAAATAACCATTCAGTTATTCTTTTAAAATAGCATTTTGCTAACCACAAAACTACTAAAAATCCCAAGTTAAATAAATTGTCTTAAAAGCAGTTATAAACTGAAGTAGTACATAGTCAGAGTGGAGTTAATTTTTTTTTATTTCCCTCCCACAGGACTTGGCAAAGAGATTGTTAGTTGGGAAGTCAGCAAGTGTCGATGCAGAGAAGAGTATGCTTAGCAAACTGAAGCAGGAGTGCGGGCCAGGCTTCACTAGCAAGTTAGAAGGGATGTTTAAAGATATGGAGCTGTCCAAAGATATAATGTTGGCATTCAAGCAGGTAATGCAGATACGATAGTTTGGATGTTGCTACTGGGAAAGAAGGTCCAGATGATGATGATGATAGTTTTGACTATGTTCACTCTGTACTATTGAAATTTGTTGTAAAATTTTGGTTTATGTTCTGTCACATGTTGGAATATTAGTTGTTTTTGCAGTAGTAGCCCCAAACTCATCTGAATTTGATCCTAGTGGACTGCAAGCTGAAATTGCCCTTGTCGTTCAGTGCATCATTGACCTTTTGGGGACATCTAGTAGATGAATGGGTACTGTTGTTCTTGGGAGGTACGGTACTGCCATGAGAATGACTGTGACTGCAAGCTTGGGTACCAGCCACACTGTCATAATGTGAAGGCAAGAAACATTCAGCCACAAGTAAATAGCCGAAGTCCAAACCGAGACCTCGCCATGTTACAGATCTTATTACACATCTGAGATAAATTTTTTCTCAACTTTTTGGAAGTAGGTAGCTAGTATTTTGCGTGTGGTTTAGCTTTCAGTCCATTGGAAGCATCAGCTGTACCCTCCAATCTATGGGGGTGTAGTAGTAGTAGCAGCAGTTTTTGTTCCCTAGGCAGTCTGGCTGAACAGCCCTGAGTCCCTAAGGACGGTCACGGTGACTGGGCTTTCCCACAGAGCTCTCAAGGAGTGTATGTTGTGTTGTTGGCGCAGGTGATTGTGTGCAATACAGTCTTCCATAATGTGCTTAATAGTATGGGATGCTGCGTTGCATCCTGGACAGGCATCAGCGACGGAGCCATCCAGCCTCTTCTGATAACTCAAGAGGACTGGATGATGCCCACATCTCAGCCTGGCCAGGTGGGCCCTGTCCTCACAAGGGAGATAGGATTCAGAAGGATGGATATCAGGGGGCTGTGCATGCAGCTGTGTTGTCTTTGAGTGACTGAATGGAGCAGTGAGTGATTTGAGTACGGATCTGCTTCTGGAAGCTGGTCTGAGGCAGGCGAGGGGGGAGAGATGACAGTATTTGTGTATGATATCATGTGCTTGGTGTTGTTTTGATGTTCCTTGGTGTGTGTGGATGTTCTGCCATGTAGTGTAGTGGATGGTGTGGGTTTGTGGAGGCTGCAGCAAGAATTTGGGTGCCACTCATGTCTAGATGATCCTTGACTTTGAGAACTTAGGTTTCTTGGTAGTGTGTGGGTGTAGTAGCTGTGCAGCCTGTGATTATTTTTAGGGCTTTGTTCTGTATGGTCTGTAGGGTGTTGTAGTGTGTTTTAGTGAGGTTAGAATCCTAAACAGGGCTTGCATAATTCATCGCTGATGTATGTATTGTTTGTATACCGTGGTGGTAGTTTCTTTGTTGTGTCCAAATCTTGTATGGGCAAGTGACCTCAAGGAGTTGAGTCTTGGTGTTAATTTATCTTTAATGTTTGTGATGTGTTGTTTGAATGACATTGATGTATTATATGTTACACCAAGGATTTTGTGTGTGTGTGTGTGTGTGTATGTGGGAGGGGAGTGTTGTTTATGGTGAGGTGTGGGATGTGACTATGTTCTGCTGTCCAGTTTGTGAGACGGGTCACTGTAGATTTAGCTGGGGCTATTTTGAGCCTGTTTATGGTGAACCATTCGTGTAGTGTGTTGAGGTAAGGTTGGAGGATGTGTGCTGCTGTGTTTGCATTTTGGTGTGTACATGTTAGTATTCTGTCGTCCACATAGGAGACTATGTGTATTTGTGGTGTGTAGGGTGTGAGTATGTCATGCATGTATAGGTTAAACAGAGTAGGGGACAAAACGCCATTTATGAAGTTTCTGATGTTCGAAGATTGACTGGGAGATGTTTTGTGGCCCCTCATGGGGCCGAGAACCTATGGGGATGTTGATGATGGTGGTATGTAGTTAATTATTGTCTTTTTGTTACAGAACTCACACTTGGGCAGTACGCCGATTGAGCTTAATGTAAATATTTTAACAATGGGGTACTGGCCAAACTACCCTCTGATGGAAGTGAATATGCCTCCAGAGATGGTACACTATCAGCAGATCTTCACAAAGTTCTATCTTGCTAAACACTGCAACAGGAAACTTCAGGTAAGGCTTAATTATATGAGGTTAGTTTGTCTTGCATCTCATTATTTATATATAACCCCATCTGTATGATGATGGCTGCCTAGTGAACTGGTGGTTTAGGGTGTTCCAGCTGGATGTGGCTCATGAGAAATCTGAGTTAATTACTTTTTTTTAAAAATCTGTTCACTAGGAAACCATTTACTATGCTGGGTGGTAACCATATACAGTAAGGTCACGGATTACGTCGGTATCGACTTACAGCAATTCGAGGTTACGACAGTAGGTTCACGAGAGGAAATTTTAAAATATAAGAAAATAAAGAAAAAATACGTAAAGCTCGGTTTTTAAAGTGTTGCTGTTTACCGCAAGATGTCTCTGGTGTTTTCCCGCCTCACGCTTGACTATCAACAAACCAACACTCGCTCTCAGTCTCGCTGCTACTACTGTACCACGTGTAATTTTCTTGTGTTTGTTTTTCACCTGATTCCACGATGCCTAAGAGACAGCTTCCTAGTTATCATAATGACTCCAAGAAACGCAAGACCATCACATTACGTGAAAAAGTCGATATTATTAAGCGTAATGAGAAAGGAGAAAAAGCATCAGTGATCGGGCGTGCACTGGGGATGAGCCGTACTATGGTAGCTACTATCGTCAAAGACAAGGAACGTATCTTGACTCACGTTAAAGGTGCAACTCCTATGCAATCAACTGTGATTACCAAGCAAAGATCGGGACTGTTGATGAGATGGAATGTTTGCTAATGCTGTGGATTGAGGACAATAATGAACGGTGCATCCCTGTGAGTGAACAGTTAATCTGTGAGAAAGGACGCACACTCTACCAAGACCTCAAGAAAAAAAACGGTGAGGAAAGTGAGACTAACGAGACATTTGTGGCATCAAAAGGTTGGTTTACTCGATTCAGGGCTCGAGAAAACCTAACCAACAGAAGAATTTTCGAAGAAGCAGCCAGTGCAGATGACGAAGCAGCAAAAACATTTGTTAAAGAGTTGGAGGAGTTGATTGAGAAGGAAGGCTACATTCCAGAACTTATTTTTAATGTTGATGAAACGGGACTAAACTGGAAACGAATGCCTAACAGAACCTACATTGCTAAAGAAGAAAAAAGCATGCCAGGGCACAAAGCATCCAAAGAACGCCTAACACTACTTTTGGGGGGAAACTGTGCTGGCGATTTCAAGCTTAAACCGCTACTCGTATACCACTCAGAAAATCCAAGAGCTCTTAAGGGGATCCTTAAAGCAAGCCTACCAGTTTATTGGAGAAGTCATTTAAAGGCCTGGATGACGAGTGCAATTTTCATGGACTAGTTTTCAAAGTGTTTCGTGCCAGAAGTTGAACGGTATTGTGCTATGAATAACCTGCCATTCAAAGCTCTTCTCATAATTGATAATGCTCCTTGTCATCCTTCGAACTTGACAGAGTTGCACCCTAATGTGAAAGTTGTGTTTATGCCACCAAACACAACATCAATCCTACAACCCATGGACCAAGGTGTAATAAGGGCATTCAAGGCGTACTACCTGAGAAAAACATTCAGACAGGCAATACGAACAACAGAAAATGGTAAAGTAACGCTCAAAGAATTCTGGAAAGATTTCAACATCTTTAAAGCAGTAAAAAATGTTGGAGAATGTTGGGCTGAAGTGACTGCGACAAATATGCACGGAGTGTGGAAAAAAGTGTGCCCTTACCTCATAAATGACTTTAAAGGATTTGATGAAGAGTGTATAAATGAAGTCAAACACAACTGTGTGAAAATTGGAAATGATTAAAATCTGGACATAGAGGAGAGTGATGTAAATGAACTTATTGATTCACATGATCAAGAGTTGAGTAATGAGGACTTACTAGACCTTGGAAAACAAATGGAAAATGATGAAAAAAGTGATGAGGCAGAACCGCTAAGACAGTTTGAGATCAAGGAAATGGCAAATGCTTTTGACTTCCTAGAAAAAGCAATGGCTCTATTTGAAGATCAGGACCCAAATGCAGAGAGGTTTGCCAAAGTGTACAGGGGAATGGAGGATGCAGTGTCCTGTTATCGTCAAATCTATGACGAAAAGAAATATGCCACCAAGCAGTCTTCAGTTCTCCAGTTTTTCAAGAGAACTGAACACCGAGCCACAACCTCACCACCAGCTTCAACTTCATCCTCATCTTCAACTCCTGACACCCCATCTTCAGCCCCAGACTTCCCTGCCTCAGCCCCGGCAGTGCCTTCCACATCGCAACCCCAGTAACGAGTCAAGTTGATGTTGTCAGAAGGTATGTGTTAGTGACATACAGTATGCATCTTTATTACAGTACCATACAGTAATCGGTAATTTTATCACTGAAATAATTTTGTCCGTGTGAGGGAAAAAAACCCATCATATTGATGTTAGAAATGCTTACATTATCGTGCTGGTAATGATGTTGGTATTTCATATTTTAAGGCAGTATTTTACGGTAAACTTTATTGTATGATGAAGTATGAAAAGTGTTTGAATTTAGGAATAAAATGTGTGTTGGCAGTGTGCACGTATGTACGGACGGGAGAGTGAGGGAGCGGCAGCCTGACTCAGTTGTGGATGAGGCAGGTGTGGCATAACTCGGTTGCCGTGACGATGAGAAGTGCCGTTACTGCAGCGAGTGAGCTACTGTGATGAAGACTCATAGCAAGTACAACTTATATATTTCACATTACGTGAAAAAGTCGATATTATTAAGCGTAATGAGAAAGGAGAAAAAGCATCAGTGATCGAGTGAGGAAAAAAAAGCCATCAAAATTGATGTTAGAAATGCTTACATTATCGTGCTGGTAATGATGTTGGTATTTCATATTTTACAGCAGTATTTTATGGTAAACTTTATTGTATGATGAAGTATGAAAAGTGTTTGAATTTAGGAATAAAATGTGTGTTGGCAGTGGGCACGTGTGTAAGGACGGGAGAGTGAGGAAGCGGTTGCCATGATGATGAGAAGTGCCGTTACTGTAGTGAGTGAGCTACTGTGACGAAGACTCGTAGCAAGTACAACTTATATTTTATTCAATAAATATCATCAGTTCAAAAGACTGTGTTTCTTATACAAACCTGTTATAAGATTATTACATGTATAGTATGCGATGTATGGTTGAAAAATCTGTAAAACTCGACTTACGTTCAAAATCGGCTTATGTCATGTCTCAGGAACGGAACTCTGACGTAACCTGGGACCTTACTGTAATCAAGTTATGGCACCTGGTGGTTTAGTGGGTAGTTAAGGCTTTCCAGTCGGATTGAGCCTGGGCAAGTTTATATCCAAGGGGTGATTGGGGTTTATTGCTCATGTAATGCCACTCAGGGATGAGTGAGGTGGGTCAGTTTCATCTTAAATGTCAGGACCAACTTGCCTAGTCCTGCACTCCTATGCCCCTCGTGGGACAGTACAGGATTGGAAGATGATGATGATGAATGAATTTTAAAAATCCTATCCACCTTATTTGTTAGTAAGCATTCAGTATGAGTGATAATGGTGATGATAATGATGAATTAGTGCTAGTATAGTTGCAGTTAGATGCCAATAGTGTACTTTATTCAGGTTATCTCAAGTTGAGACAGTTTGTAACTGTTTTAGCTGTGATGTTTTTTCTGACCTGACTAAAATCATTCACTGTTAGCTGGGAGAAAATGTAGAGTTTGATTTTTGTATCCAGAGTTTCACTATACTTTTCTCTTTAATTCCAGTGGCAGCCAACTTTAGGTCACTGTGTTTTGAAGGCGGCATTTCCACTAGGCCCCAAGGAACTTCAGGTGTCGCTCTTTCAGGCCCTAGTCCTCTTACTGTTTAACAAAGCGGATGTTCTGAGCTTGGCTGACATAGCTTCTGGAACCAATATTGAGGTTGGTAGATGAACATTGAATTGTTTATTTCATGATGAAGATTAGCATTTACTGACATAAAATGCATAGTATTGATAAAGGTGATTTTGCAATTTGTTATGTGTAATCATCATTGCCTAAAGATGGGCATGATCAGCAGTAATTTCTTTGAGTAAAACTAAAAGATTGGAGATTATATGGTAATACATTCATTCTGAAAATGTCCCTGTGACATTATTATGATTCTCTCAGACAGTTTTATCCAATGTAGATTGAAATACCAGATTGTGAAGGGATTAATGGAAACTTGTTCATCTCCAATAACAAATGATTTCTCCAGTGTTAACAAAACAGTTTGGAGAGGTGGCAAGATGACCTGGAGAGAAAAAAAAAAAAAAAAAAGGATTCAAGGGGTTAAGAGGGATACACTCTTATTAACCATATTTTATTGCCTCTCTTCTCTGATGGCAGGCTTTGACACCTAAGCAAGAAATTTACATGGAGTATAAAACAGTTTTCCTGCTTCAGGGAAAAATTACATGATACAGACTTGTCATCATCGTCATCATCATCATCCGGACCTCCTTTCCCACCCTAGGGCAGGGTGAGGAGTAGCAATGTCCAGACAGCCCAGATTTGGCCAGTCCAATGGGCCACGCTTCCATTCACTCATCATTCAAGCCCCCGGAATCCTGGCTTTATCGGATATGCCCAAAACATTCACCACGTTCTGTAGCTTCACATAAATGTGTCCAATCGGGTCAGTCTGGACACTGCCATGTTAAAAGGGGTGCCAAATCCCTGATCGTGCACTTCTTCTCACAACATTCATCAAGCTAGCTAGATTTCTTGTCAGTCCCTTAGCTTCACCGGCTTTCAAACCTCTCTTCCTCACACATTCATCCACCATATCTGTCCACCTTCTCCTTGGCCTACCTTGCCTCCTCCCACCTTCAGATTCACTCAGATATACCCTTTTCACCACACTATTGTTATCCATTCTCTCCATATGACCATACCATCTCAGTACACTCCCTTCGATTCTGGTGTCCACCGACTTCCTCACTCCACATCTTTCATGAATCACATTATTTCGTGTCTTGTCCACCCTCCGTACCTCACATACATTCCTCAGCAAACCCATCTCCTCTGCTGTTACTCTTGGCTTTTCCTTTTCATGCCACACCATAGTCTCACATCCATGTTAAAGTTGGCACTAATACTCCTTCATGTAAGCCTCATGTAGCTGCAACACTCAAGCCTCTGTTTCTTATCAAGGCCTTCATTGCACAAGCTACTTTCCTTCCTTGTGTCACTCTGCTTTCCACTTCTTTTACACATTTTCCTCTCTTTTCTGTCACTGTGCCCAGGTATTTGAACTCTCACCTATTCCAGTCTCTCTCCATTCACTGTAACATCACACTGGGAGTCACCTTCTCTCTCAGTAACCATCACTTTACTCTTTACTACATTTACTCTCAAGGCACATTGCCCACAGACATCATCAAAACTCTGCAGTTACCTACCAAGTTCTTGTCCAGTATTTGCAAGCAGTACTGCATCATCAGCATACAACAAATTTGAGATCATCAGCATACAACAAATTTGAGATACTCCATACAACATCATTAATTTCCAGTGCCATCCCCCTCTCCATTACTCGTGTTTTTACTTCTCTCATCATCCCATCCATATATATATATTGAACAACCATGGAGACATCACACAACCTTGTCGCTCGCCCACACCGATCGTGAACCATTCACTTAGATGCCCATTAACCCTTACACATGCCTCACTACCATCATAGAAACTCTTGATGGCACGTAGCAGCGTACCATCTACCCTGTACAGTAAGGTCCCGGGTTACGTCGGTATCGACTTACTTCAAATCGAGGTTACGACAGTCGGTTCGGAAATTTTAAAATATAAGAAAATAAAGAAAAAATACGTAAAGCTCGGTTTTTAAAGTGTTGCTGTTTACCGCAAGATGTCTCTGGTGTTTTCCCGCCTCACGCTTGACTACCAACAAACCAGCAATCGCTCTCAGTCTCGCTGCTACTACTACCTGTACTGTAATTTTCTTGTGTTTGTTTTTTGCCTGATTCCACAATGCCTAAGAGACAGCTTCCTAGTGACCATAATGACTCCAAGAAACGCAAGACCATCACATTACGTGAAAAAGTCGATATTATTAAGCGTAATGAGAAAGGAGAAAAAGCATCAGTGATCAAGTGAGGAAAAAAAAGCCATCAAAATTGATGTTAGAAATGCTTACATTATCGTGCTTGTAATGATGTTCGTATTTCCTATTTTACGGCAGTATTTTACGGTAAACTTTATTGTATGATGAAGTATGAAAAGTGTTTGAATTTAGGAATAAAATGTGTGTTGGCAGTGGGGACGTGTGTAAGGACGGGAGAGTGAGGAAGCAGTTGCCATGACGATGAGAAGTGCCGTTACTGCAGCGAGTGAGCTACTGTGACGAAGACTCGTAGCAAGTACAACTTATGTATTTCACATTACGTGAAAAAGTTGATATTATTAAGCGTAATAAGAAAGGAGAAAAAGCATCAGTAATCGAGTGAGGAAAAAAAAGCCATAAAAATTGATGTTAGAAATGCTTACATTATCGTGTTGGTAATGATGTTGGTATTTCATATTTTATGGCAGTATTTTACGGTAATCTTTATTGTATGATGAAGTATGAAAAGTGTTGGAATTTAGGAATAAAATGTGTGTTGGCAGTGGGCACGTGTGTAAGGACGGGAGAGTGAGGAAGCGGTTGCCATGACGATGAGAAGTGCAGTTACTGCAGCGAGTGAGTTATTGTGACGAAGACTAGTAGCAAGTACTGTACAACTTATATATTTCACATTACGTGAAAAAGTCGATATTATTAAGCGTAATGAGAAAGGAGAAAAAGCATCAGTGATCGAGTGAGGAAAAAAAAAGCCATCAAACTTGATGTTAGAAATGCTTACATTATCGTGCTGGTAATGATGTTGGTGTTTCATATTTTATGGCAGTATTTTACGGTAAACTTTATTGTATGATGAAGTATGAAAAGTGTTTGAATTTAGGAATAAAATGTGTGTTGGCAGTGGGCACGTGTGTAAGGACGGGAGAGTGAGGAAGCAGTTGCCATGATGATGAGAAGTGCCGTTACTGCAGTGAGTGAGCTACTGTGACGAAGACTCGTAGCAAGTACAACTTATATTTTATTCAATAATTATCATCAGTTCAAAAGACTGTGTTTCTTATACAAACCTGTTATAAGATTATTACATGTATAGTATGCGATATATGGTTGAAAAATCTGTAAAACTCGACTTACGTTCAAAATCGGTTTACGTCATGTCTCAGGAATGGAACTCTGACGTAACCTGGGACCTTACTGTATATGTGCAAAACCTTCCACAATCCTTCTCTGTCCACTTTGTTGTATGCTTTTTCCAGATCCACGAATGCCATAAACACCTTATGATCCTTCTCACAGGCCTTCTCTGCTATCTGTCTCACTGTAAATATTTGATTCACACATCCTCTGCCACTCCTAAAGCCACCCTGTTCAACACTTACTAGGACTTCTGATATCTCTATTACTTTCTCTATAATGATTTTTCCATATACCTTCCCCACCCAACTCAGTGAACTTATGCCACGATAATTCTTGCACTCACTTCGCTTACCTTTGTTTTTGTACAGGGGTACAATCACAGCTTTCTTCCACTCTGCTGGCACAGTTTCACTCATCTATGCCTTCTTACATATCTCCAACAAGCACTTCATTCCACTCTCTCCACTACACTTAACCCTTAGCCGGCTGTGGAACTACACATAGACTGTGTAAAATAGACTGAAAAATTGTGGGCAGTCTGTATATAGACGCTACCCCCAAAATTGTCCCCTGTAAATCCTAGCAGAGACTATATATAGACGGTAATGTGTAAGTGCCCTAGAGCCTCAGATATTCCTATCTGGCAACCTACGGGTAGTGGGTGGCCTATATAAGGGTGTGCACCTTGTGGCTCAGTCTGTTCCCAGCTCTTAGGGGGGGTGCAGCACTCTTTTGTTTCTCCTGTAGAACTTAATTTATGCTTTTCTTTTGATATGTGGATGTACTCACTCATGTACCACAGTAATTGATGATAAGAAAAATGCCATAAGATGCAACAATTAAAGGTTAGGTTAGGTTAGCAACAATTTAGTGAGGTAGGGTGGAGGGAAACCACATGCACGTCACAAGTCCTGGACACAGTTTTGCCTGTGGGTGACTCCATTTACCATACATTTACAAGTATGAACAATAGCTGCTAACAAAATTAAGGTTTTAGTATTAGTGTACAAGTATCTTTTCTCTGCTAATAAAATGTAACAACTGTTCTGAATTGCGGTAGAGTCTATATATAGATTATGTTAAAGCCTTACATTGCGGTTGAGTCTATATATAGGTTATGTTAAAGCCTTACATGTGGTAGAGTCTATATATAGATTATGTTAAAACCTTACACAGTGCAGTATAACTATATTTATATTCCAGTCCTGTGGTCAGGGGCATCTATATAAAAACAATTTTTTTTTTTTTTAGGTGCTTCTCACCAACTGCTGCTGCCGGCTAAGGGTTAATCATCTCTGCATACACCTCATCAACCCCAGCTGCTTTCCCATTTTTCAGCCACTTCACAGCACTTTTCACCTCTTCAAGTGTCGCATCTCCTGGCACTGGATTCCTTCTCTGCACACCCCCAAAACCAGTCATGTTTACAGCCGCTCTCCTCTGTCTACTCCCATTCATCAGGCTTTCAAAATATTCTTTTCATCTGGTGCTTACTTCATCCCTATGGGTTAATAATCTACCACCTACATCCTTCACACCATCACATTTCTTTCCGCTTTCACTTCTACATTTCTGCACCTCTTTCCGGAATAACTTCCTGCTTTCAGAGTAGTTTGCATTCATTTTTCTTCCTAGAATATCATTTACCTCTTTCTTTTTCCTCTTCACTAGTCTCTTTACGTGCTTCATGCTCTCAATATATTCAGTTCTTATTGCAACTGAACCCCTGTCCTGCAACCACTTCAGCCATTTCCTCTTTTCCTCCACTGCTCTCTTAACCTCATCATCCCACCATGCTGTACCTTTCTTCTTTGTTGTTATTCTTGGCACACTACACACCTCTATAGCATTCCTAACTAAGCAGTCCCTATATGCATTCCAGAAGCTGTCCAGATCCATTTCATTCCAATTCACTGATTCTATCTCATCCCCTGCTTTGGTATTGTAATCATCTGCCATTTCTTTGATCCTTAGCTTCTCGACTTTCAGTCTTTCTCTCTGACTGCTCCTCTCTGTCCTGATCCACCTCACTTCTCTCAGCTTGATCTTGCATACCACAATCATATGATCTGACAGACCACCACGTCATCCTCCCACAGCCCTCGTATCAGCAACCACTTCCAGCACTGACCTCTCTGTGAGCATGTAAACAATCAGGCCTCTTTCTACACAATCCCCATTCCCTCTATGCCATGTATATTTGTGTGGATCTTTGTGTTTAAAATACGAGTAACAAATGCATAGCGTCCTCTCCTGATGACACATATCCTTCAGCCGTTTTCCATTATCATTTTCTGGTAGTCCATTACAACCCATTATGTTATCTTCAGGACCAGTGCCTACTCTTCCATTCATATCACCCATTACGATCACTTTATTGCTCTTGGGCATTTCTCCCACCACTTCATCCAGCTCATCCCAAAACCCATCTTTCTCTCTCTCTCTCACTCCTGTCTTCACATTGTGCATACGCTACAATCACCACCACTTTCACCTTCTTAAACTTGAACTTGACGTACATACACGTCGACCTGACACATTTGTATTCTCTCATTCCATTCTGCCACACCTCATTCATTAACAAAGTAACTCCTTCCTCGCATCTTCCTCGCCCATTCATCTATGATCTTACACATTTCGCACCCTCCCATTCCTCCACTTCACACCCTTTCATCTTCATTTCACACAGTGCCATCACGGCATATCTCGCGCTCTTGAACACATTCACCACTTCCACCCTCTTTCTTTCCTCATTCATACCTCTCACATTCCACATGGCTATGCAAATCTGCCCATTTGGTTAGGGCCCTGGCCAGGTATTTGGCCCACCAAGGCTCTCTGAAACGACTGCCATGTTTAAGTGATTTTGGATATGGGAATCTGGGTGACACTTAACCCTGCCCAAAACCCTGGTTATATGGTTTTGTGGTTGAAATGTGGTAGTAAATTATTTTACATGTTTATGATGAATGATAAAAAGTCAGTAAAACTGTAAGGTTAAATTGGTAGGTGGGGGCACTCACCATCCACTCACTCAGTGTAGTGCTGCTTTGGGTGTCTGCCCTCTCCTCTGTTCCATCGTTCCTCTTCTGTCTTTCTTTCCTTCATTCTTTCCTCTTCCTTCTGCCTGTGTCTAACGCTACACTGAGTGACAAGCCAAATGGTTTCCTGTACACCAGGAAACCATTTACTATGCTGGGTGATAACCATATAACCAAATTATGGCGCCTGGTGGTTTAGTGGGTAATTAAGGTGCTCCAATTGGATTGAGCCTGTGTAGGTTTATATCCAAGGGGTGATTGGGGTTTATTGCTCACGTGATGCCACTCAGGAATGAGTGAGGCTAGTCACCCTCATCTTAAATGTCAGGACCAACTTGCGTAGCCCCGGGTTTCTACACTCCCCATAGGGCGACATAGGATTGGATGATGGGTGGATGGATGAATATTTTCAAAATAATGTGAGTAGTCATTACAGACAAGCTACCATGGCTGCTCCTTAGGCAGAGGGATGATAAATTAGGTATAGTAAGAAATGTGTTAGCTAAACTGATTACCTATTTGTGATTACTAGTAGTGGAAAATGTGAAAGAGTGCAGGCAGCAATCATTTCAAGTCAAAGATATATTTCAAAATGTCATAACATTTCCATAGTAGATACTGTTAACTGGGTGGAAATGGGAAAATAACTTCATAGAGAGCTTTGGAACTTTAACTGATAGTGTTCTTTAATTTACTGTGAGTTGATAGCTAAAAAGTTGACTAAAAAAGGTAATATTAAATGATAGGGAGAGGGGGAGGGAACTGGGAATGAGATAAAGGGGTGAGGTGGAGAGGTATGTGATGGGTTGGAGAAGGGACATCCTAATGGTGAAGGGCAGGGTGGCAGAGGTGATTTGTTTATTACCAGGTTATAAGTAGTTAGATAATGAGGACTTTCTTTGCTGAAATTTATTGGTACTGAATTTCTCATCTCTCGCTCTGTGGGAATATAAATTCCATGTTTTATGTCAGAGGAAATAAAGGTTAGTATAGTAATATCTTAAGCTAATTGATATGGTTTATTATTGCAGGATGGAGAACTACGTCGCACTCTACAGTCATTAGCCTGTGGAAAGGCAAGAGTTGTCCAGAAGTCACCTCGTAGTAAAGACATTAACGATGAAGACAAGTTCATCTATAATAAGGAGTTCACCAACCAGCTCTTCAGAATTAGAATTAATCAGATCCAGATGAAAGAAACGGTTGGAATTCATGATTATTACTGTACTATTGGAACTGCTTGATTGCTCTTTATATTTATTACTGTTTTGTAAGAGCGCTGCATCTACTGCCTGACTCAGTTTGTTCATTATGATGCATATTATGAGTGAATTTACTTTCAGGATCATTAGGATACCTGGTGGTCCCATTGTAGAATACTTAATTCAAGCATAATAGCCATGCCACAAGCACAGTGGTTCAAACCCTCAAGAGATGACGAGTTTTTTTTTTTTCATCATGCAGAAATGTTGGCAGGGGAAGTAGGGCAGTACTGACCCCCCAATGGTTCAAAAGGGATAATGAAGGGAGTGGCAGTTGGCTGTATTTATTATTGGGATCCAGTATGGTGTAAAGTTGTGGCAGTCCCACTTTCCACTTAATGCTGTCAGGAAGTAGGAGTGAGTGATGAAGCCCCACTTACAGTCCCTCTCTATTCTAGCAAATTAATTTGTCTTGACTTCTTCAGTCACATATCATTGTTTGCATTTATTTTGGTTACTGGCTACATGACTATTTAGCTTAGGAGCATTTTCTGACCGTGGGGTTAAACTTGACCGTAAGTGTTAACTACCCTATGTTCTGGAGGGTTAAAAATCCAGAACTGTGTTAGCTGAGTCCTAACACCTGTCATGAAGTATTGTGGGACTAGCTGTTACCTTTTTATTTTTTTTCATAACATTTCAAAAGCTTGGATGATGAGTGACTGGAAATATCCTTAGATAGTTTTCCTTTGTTTGTGGTTTGCTCCTCTTTGTTTCTGGATTTTATTTCACTCCTCTTAGGTTGAAATACATTTATTCCTTTCAGTCTAGTGATGTACAGTATTATAATTGTATATTCTTGCATCCTGCAGATGATTTTATTCAGCATAGGAGAGATTTTTTGAACTGGAGGAAATATTGAAGGCTGTATCTAAGCCCTCGATTGAAAAATTTCTTCCATGATAAGTAAGCACATCTGGTGACAGCAAGATCAAATTGTAAAATATATTATGAGTTTGAAAGAGTTAAGATTATGTTAATATTTCTTCTTTTGGTTTCATATTTATTTCTCTTTGTTATTGTATTATTGTGCTCTCTGCAGAGTGAGGAACAACAGCAGACTGAAGAGCGAGTGTTCCAGGACCGTCAATACCAGATCGATGCTGCCATAGTTAGAATCATGAAAATGCGTAAAGTCTTGCCTCACAACCTCCTGATAACCGAGCTTTACAACCAACTCAAATTCCCAGTTAAGGTATGCTGTCTGCTAAGCTGTTTATATGTTTGATGTTTGGAGTATTGAGATGTATTTTATAATTTTCACTTTTTTAATTGTACAGTTGAATGCTAGATATACATATGTCTTCTGCTCTAGTATATACCGGTAATTGTTGTGGAAGCTCATAAGGTAGTGCAAATCACTTCTGTGGTTATGTTTCGTTTCGTTTCGTTTTTGAATGCTCCAACCTGCTTGCATGCGTCGGCCTTGGTCACCTAATGGCGGCTCTCCATGCTGCTTGATCTTTGGCAGCCTCTCTGTTCAGTCCCTTAACCCTTAAGTCACACTCAATGACCTCATCCTATGTCTTTCTCGGTCTACCCCTCCCAACCCCTCCCCCAGTATTATCACTTCTCACCCTTTGTACCCAATTATCATCCCCCATCCTCTCCACATGTCCAAACCACCTCAGCCTACCTCTCCTCATCACAACATCAATACACTCCAGTCCCATCCTACCTCTCGACTCTTCCATCGTAAACCCAGCCCCCCCAGGCCTTGGACGCAGGGACGCACTGCACATCCACCTAATCATTGTCATTTCTGTACCTTTAAACCTGCGAATATCCTCTTCCTTTACTGCCCAGGTCTCACTACCATACAGCATCAAATTCCTAACACATGCTGCATACAAAGACCCCTTAGCACGTAAGGAGAGTCCCCTCAATGTCAGGAGAGGCAACAGCTCCCTGAACTTCTTCCAGCCACTTCTCACCCTAGCGACCGAGCTAACTCCAGCCCCACCTCCGGCACATAACATGTCTCCCAAATAATAAAACTCCTCCACACACTCAAGAGACTCACCAGCAAGTTCAACCCTCTCACGCCGAACAATCTCCACCTGCTCTCCCCGACACGCCGCACACATGAAATCTGCATTATCTCGCAGTCTACCTCTGATACCACTACATCTCTTGTGCACCTATTTATCACAAACACTACACAAGATGGAATTACTTCCCACACCCTTGTGACAAACTGCACATGGCCACTCTCCTTCTCCTCTGATTGTACCGCCACCAACCCTAGATATCATCACTTTTGTTTTATCTGCATTTACCCTTAATCCCTTGTGCCCCATACCATCTCTCCACTTCTTAAATCTTTCCTCTGCCTCCTTTTCATTCTCTGCAATCAACACCAAATCATCAGCATACAGCATCTCCCATGGGAGTCCATCTCTGAAGTCACGTGAGAGGGCTTCAAGCACCATGATAAACAACAAGGGACTCAAAACTGACCCCTGATGCACACCAACATTCATGGAAAACTCATCACTCAAAACTCCATTCACTCTTACCTGGGTGTGTTTCTCTTCACCCACAATGATGAAATGAGTCCAGAAACTTTGAAGGGGACTTCATGGAGATTAATTGCCTTCACTTGTAATTCACTGGAAAAAATGAGATTAACTAATGTGCCCAAGTATTAAGAGCAAAATTTTGCACTGGTTCATAAGATGTTAGAAGTTTCTTAGCTTAACGATGCTTACCAGTCAAAGATACTTTTTTTCTTCTTCATGGATTTTTTTTTTTTTTTTACACCGAAATCTTTTTTTTTCTCTTTTTTTTTCTTTCTTTTAAATAAACCAAAGGAATAGGCAAATAGCCCATTAATTATGACAGCCAGTTTTATTGAGAGAGACTCAGCACTACAGCATTACTGACATAAGTGTGTAAGAGTATAGAGTGATATGTTAAAAAGTAAATGGTATGTATCCAGCAGTGTATTATTTATTCATGTCATTTCTGATGCTTTTCAAACACTCAGTTGATAAGAAATGGCCTTTCCATCTGTAGATAAACAGGGAACAGCAGTACCCTTATATTTTAGATAATGGGGTACCTGTGGTTTAGTGGGTAATTAAGGTGCTCCAATCAGTTTGAGCCTGTGCAGGTTTATATCCAAGGGGTGGTTGGGGTGTATTGCTCATGTAATGCAACTCAGAGATGAGTGAGGCTGGCCACTCTCATCTTAAATGTCAGGACCAGCTTGCCTAGCCGCGAGTTCTTACGTTTCTCATGGGGTGGCATAGGATTGGATGATGGATAGATGGATGGAAATATATAAATAAATAACTATGTATTGGTATCTGTGGTAATGGCATCAACACTTGTCTTTTTAAGAATTTACAGGTGTTAGTAAATTTGTTATTCCTTACTTTAAGCATGTTCAGTAATGAAAATTTACTGAGATATGTATTGGTATTATATTTGTTATTCCTTACTTTAAGCATATTCAGTAATGAAAATTTACTGAGATATGTATTGGTACTATACTGTTAATCATAATTATACCACATATGTCCTTTTTAATTAACAGTCCTGCTCTTTCTGACAGCCTGCTGATCTGAAGAAGAGAATAGAATCCCTCATTGACCGAGATTACATGGAGCGGGACAAGGACAACCCAAATACGTACAACTATGTTGCCTAAATGCTGTCACCAGCACTATACTCCTGGTATCCTTGTGATAATTCTGTAATGGTAGAGGTTGAGATGTCTTGAGCACTCTAATGGACAGTGATACATGGAAATCAGGGAGCTGTGGCATGTGATAATATGCCACATGTCTGACAATAGCCAGAACGGAATGCCACAGGCTGGTACTTCAAAGTTTAGTCTCATATTAGTCATCTTCCATAACCCCTACAATACAATGATGTCCTGATTTATTTTTTGCTATCTCCATAAGAGTTTTCTCCTTGTAGGTGAGACTTTTCAAACTGGAAGGGGTAAATGAAACTTTAATTAACCCCTTCAGTACTGGAGGTCTTGTTAGCTGAGTAAAATAGTCTGGTGGTAACAGAGAATAAAATCTAAAAAGACATCACATGGAAGGGGTCAAGAAGCTTCACATTGACACACACTGTGATTAGGATACATTGTCACAGGCTTCCCACACTTACACTTTAAGAAGGGATACCGGGTACACATTATCCTTTTAGAGTGATGAATGCCATGTTCTCATATATCCATTATTTTGTAGCAGTTACATTATTACTCTGTAACTATAATTTTATATCTTATCTCCATCTTTTCATTATTGGGGAGTTAAGGATAACCTCCATATCACATTGCTCACACTTTGATGCTCATTGTTTTCAGTTCCAGTTGGTCTACATTTTGTTTATTATGAGAACTGTGGGCTGTGTTCTCGTTGGTTTATGAGGCTCCATAGTACCTCTTTCTTGGCAGTTATTTTTGCATAATGCACTATACTGTAGTCCTTATTCAATTCTTCAATGAAAATTGTTTAAATTATTAAGTAGTAGATGAATTACTTTGTGTTCTTCACTTGAAATAGCTTGTGATTAAGTAGAAAATTGATTTGAAGTCTGAAATTGTGAACCAGAAGAGTGTGTCATTTTTGTTGTTTAATTTACAGTTGCATTTTGGCAACACAGTTTGTAGACATAAAGTAAGGAAATTGTAGGAGTCCCATCTTTGTCATTTGCATCTTTTTGTTACTGGTATACTGCAAAAATAAATTACAAGTTATTAATAATATTCCATCGGCCAGACTCTCAAACAAACTTGCACTCATTTCCCAGTTGTAACGTTAGATATTTTATGCGAGACGAATGAGATATGTGGTTAGCTTCAATGCTCTCCTCTCCTTGACATCCATCCAAAAGTAGATATCAGTTACTGCAGGGAATCAATGGCATTTTTGTTTGTAAATCTAGGTTCATATTTTTACAGTATGTTCTCAGTATAAGTTATTTGATATTCTGTTTTGCTATGAAGTCTTCAGTATGAACCACTTGCCTATCAAAGTTCCAGTGCTACATATAATTCTGATTTGCTTGTTTCTTCCAATTTACACTTGGAGTTGTAAGTAAAATATTGCTGTATATTTAGAGCACATCCCCTAACTACTAGGACTTTCCATAAATTGGTAAGGAGGTGATAGGGAGCCTCTGATGCCCTTGAGAATACAGCCCCATTTGTAAATGATGAGGTCATGTGAAGCAGTGAAGTGCATTACAACCTTATTAACATCACACCTGAGTCTCAAGCTGATGTAGAAGATATTAGAGCAATTCTGCCTTGTATTTTGTCGCCAGAAAACATTTTAATTACCATGGACGTAGGTAAATTGTATGCTGATGTAACAATTCAGTTACTGCCGTGTAAAATTTTGTATTCATGTAAGTCTGTCAGTGCTATAACATTATAGTTTTAATGCATTTTAAAATCATATTGGCAAGATTTATTACCATGAATATCATCTTGTTAATTCTTTTGGTTTAAGTTTGATGTTAAGGAGCAGTAAGTAAAATAATATCCAGACAGTGCATATTAATTCTGCCCTTGCTTCTAATGTAACTTATGAGCCACCTAGAAGCCAACCACCAGTTTGTACTAAACAGTGTCCTGTATCATCTTTCAAGCAACTAATTTAAGCAGTGTTTACCCCAGGAACCTTAGAAAATACCTACAATATATTAGAGATGTAGCAGTGACATACCCCACTAGTAAATGCAGTCCATTCTGGCACCAAAGTACAGCATAGGGTAATGAGAAAAGAATGCAGTAGAAGTCTGTCAGTGTAAAATGCTACTGAGGTCTTTCACATCACTTGATTTCTGGTTAATACAACCCTGTACCTTTTGACCATTTTTTTCCAATATAGGGTATTTATATACAATATACAGCTTTGAGGAGGAGAATAATAGTATTGAACATTAATAATTCAAAGATTTTTTTTTTTAATGGTTCTGAGCATTTCCTGCATTGAAGTATAGTGTGGATGTACAAGTAGAAATTCAAGCAGACTATACCTGATGAGCCTTTTGAATATTCAGGTTATGCAGTAATCCATTGTCTTTGGTAATGGAGTTCTATTAAATGCTGTATTGTACTTCACTGGCAGAGCATGGCAATACCATGTAAAAGGCTGATTGATATTGTAGCTGAAAATAGTAAATTGCCTCTTTCCAAGTCACCCATTAGATTGACATAAATGGCAAAGTGAACCATATGTCATGAATTATCTGTTACATCAGGAAAGGAAAAATAGTAATACCAAGACCACAGCATTGTGATAATAATGGCTGGACCATAGTACAAGACAAAAAATGCACTAAAATGTTAATGGAAAATCAGTAAATAAATCAGTAAAGAGTGCAATCAATTGTTTCATATATTTTTGTGGCTATACGGTTGAACAGTAACCCTTTGATTGCTAAGGAATTTCCTGTGCTGAACAGAATTCTGTACTCTCTTGCTTGCCAGAATACCCAGTAAATGTGTCCGAAGCAAAGTAAGGGAGATGATGAAGAATTTTGAACCCTCTAACTGCTCAGGACATTGGTTGGCTGAATGTAGTCTTCTCGTGTTTGCCAGAGTAAAGTACCCAAATGTGTCCATAGCAGTGAAAAGGTTAAAGTATTAATAGTTGAAAAAATATAAGAAGTCTTGAAGTGTTTACCAAAAAATTATAAGTTAGTTTGATGCTTTAATAGTTGTACCATAAAGTTTGCAGGTGCTGTTCCCCACCCTTTGTTTCCTTATCACACTCACATCTTTAAGGCTGTTAACCCATTCACACTGACTTCTGTTAATATATACATTACTGTATATATCTCTAGGGCATAAGTGTGATGTGACTGAAAATTTTTAACAGTAGCTGGTGATTTGTTCGATACTGCAAACTACTACTAAATTTCCAGAACATCCTGTTTTGTACTATGAACAATGGAACACTTGCTTTACCTTGTATGACACGCATAGGTTTCTATCTGTGCATGACATTTTTTTTTTTTTTTTTATACACTATGTATAGTATATGAACTGAGTTTACTCACAACCAAATCAGTGCTAAGAAAACACTTTTGTATAGAGTATCACAAAGTTTCCTAGTGTACCGGTAAAAACCTTATGCAAGTAAATAAGTACTGTACAGGATGCAAGTGGAGCGGTACATTATTTGTGTTTCCCATCATGTTGTCTGCAGGCTCAGCTGAATGATAACCAGTCAGTGAGAAAGGAAATGCATCATGCAAGTGTTAATATGAACCATGCATGTTATTTTTCCAAGACACAGAGCCTTCCTGTTTGTGTGTTTGCATGTGCTTGTTTGTGAGAAGTCAGCCATTTCAAAATCATGTTCCCTTCAGACCATTGGTTAGATTACTAGTGACACCTGTGAAAAGGTAGGCCTTTAAAATGATGCAGGCTTAGAGCAGACTGGAGGTTTTTCTGTCCTGTTAAATTTTGCCGGGGAAGTAGGTCGGCCTTCTCCTCTCCAGTGGTTTGAACAGTGATAGCCTAGCATTGGGCATTCATACACCCCCAAAATATGGAATTGGATATTACCTTTACTTTAGCTTTTTTTTTTATCTGGAATTTACCTCCTTTGCACTGTTTTGTTGATCCAGATATCCCACAAATATGTATGTTAAAGTGGTATTTGGCAGTACATGTGTACAAAATTTGGCGTAAGAACACAGAATAGAAGGAACTTGCTTGATGCATATATGTATCTCCAAAGAAATTTCTCATTCATGTAATGCTTATCAGGGGCATAGGCCAGTGTCCAACCCTTATATGACCTGGATTATAAGAGCCTGGCCTCAGGGCCCATACACTTTAAAATGGGTATTATGGGATTGGTTCATGTTAGATTGTGAAAGGTATGGTCTTGTAAATAATTAAGAGATTGTTCAGTGAAGTTCAGTGACAAAGTTCACTTGGTTAAAACCCTCTTCCCAAGGATATTAATATTGTTTTTCTTGCTGCTGATGCTGTTGTTGTAGTGGCCGCAGGTTCATTTGACCACGAACCTAGTGGACAGCAGGTTGAAGCTGCCTTTCTCCAGCAATCCACCATCCTCCTCTTGAGGAGCAGGAAGTGAGTTGGGAGATGTTTGTACTGTTGGGCAGCATGGCTGCTTGGCTATATTGGTGCCACCATCTGAAAGTGCCCCTTTCCAGCAGCTTGTTGTATGAACAATTTTATTCAGCCTAGGAGAGCACTGTAGTTGGGATTTACTACATTTAACTCCTTCACTTTGAATGTTGCCTGTGCTGAATTAAGTAAGAGATACTAGGATGAAAGTAATAATAAAAAAACTTTACTGAAAGGGCTATCAAAGAGTCAGTGAATTCTAGTGGTTAAAATTATGCCGAACAGTAATGTCACTGTGGCTTACTTTTCATCCCCAACTTTGCATTACCTTTTCTGGTACTGCACTTCTTTCCACTCTGTACTGCACTTCTTTCTGCACTCATACTTGGAATTGCTTTCCTCAGCTGAGTGAATATTGTTGAAATTTTGGAGTCAGAGTGACTGGGTTAATTATTCTCATTATCTTTATGAAATTAACTTGTTTGCCCAACTACTGATGGTGTTCAGGTACTAACTTGCAGTTTAAACTTATATGGCAAGATGAACTGAAATATACTAATAAACTTTTAACAACCCATTCTTTCCCCTGGATGCTTATTGAAGTCATATATTGGGGATAGTTGAGAATATGAATATGGATCACTGGCACTATACAAGGATTAAGCTGTGTTGATAATATTTCAGTATACTATATTCACAACTTTTATCTTACATGGCAAAAAAAAAGCTTAATTATAGAAATGATGGGACCTTTATGGTATTCATTAAAATAATATTTGATTCAGAAGTGAAATTGTAGTCATATTCTCCATGAACCCTTGTGACACCCATGCCTTTTTCTGAAACCGGTGAACACCCCATTGCTATCTTTCACATTGTTCATATACATTCATTGTAGCTCTTCAGTGGGGGACAGAAAACTCTTGGAAAGTGTTGAAATGCATTCAGCTGGCATCACTTTTTAACATCTTATTCAATTTTTTATCATTGTATTGCCTGGTACAGATACTATCCTCAACTTTGAATGCAATACTTAATGATAAAGTAGTGTTTGCAAAATTCTTGGAATGAATATAAACAATGCTGGAACTAAAAATTGCATTATGAAAGCTTGAGTTGAATATGCCATCAACAAATAAAGGGTAATAATATTATAGATATTTATTTATCCCATGGTTTATTATCATCTCAATTTACTAGATGTATGCAGGAAGAAGTACCAATAATGCAAAACAGGAAAGTTTTAGAGGTAGTCAACAAAGCAGTAATTGTATGGAGAGTTATTTTTGCCCTAATGCCATTGCCCCTGAGTAGTTTTTAGATGCCTGGATTTTAGTGAGTCAAGATGCTACCAGGTGGAGTCATTGTGGGTCTAGTTTCAGGGATGCTTTGGTTTTATTGCTCATGTACTGCCATGTAGGGGTTAGTTATTGGTCACTTAAATGTCTGGCCTAGCTAGGCTTACTTCTAGGCCCCTGCACTCCTGAAGAGGGAATACTAGATTGTATGTCCTTGAACTGTGTGAAGATCATATTTTAGACTTTAGTGGCCAGAGCTCCAAGTTCTAAAAATGTTTGCTTGCCAATGAAAAATTATCAGCTGTGTGGTCAAGTGATAGAACATCAACTTCCTTGTATTGGTTCAGGCCCCAAAGGTAATATTTGGTACTAAGGTAAATTTTTGGTCCTGTAAAGCCACCAAGAAAATTTGGTTGGTCATCTACTAAATGTACTAGTCTTGGAGCATAGCCTGGGGCCTCTAGTCACCCTCAGTCCCACCTCTAGTCGAGACGAGGTGGGACGATAGATATAATGTTATAATTAATGCTGACTTATAAAGCGTCCACTCAAATCTGAAAAGTATTAGTTTGGCCCTCTTATCTTAAATGTGAGGACCAACTTGCCTAGCCCCGGGCTCCTACGCTCCTCTGTGGGGTGGCGTAGGATTGGATGGTGGATGGATGAATTATAGAGCGTCCACTCTAATCTGAAAAGTATTAACACGTTTCAGATTGATTCAGGTTTCATATGCAATTTCAGGTTTAAGTATACTGCCTTTAGTATTTTAGCGGGTCTCTGTCAGGGTCTTCGTTTATTTAGTTTGGGCATTCGTTTTGGCGCCAGTCATTTGAATCGGCCAATCACAGCACGCCATGACTCGGGGCGGGAGTGACTTATGCAGGAAGGTACTGTTCCCTCCTTTATTTAGCCTAAATTAAGTTAATCTAACCAAACCTAAACTAACCTTAACCTAACCTACCCTAATCTTATCCTAGATTAACCTAACCTAAATAATCCTAAACTAAACTAACATTAATTCACGAAAAGACAGATTTCACAATCTGCCTGCAACATATATATATTTACTTACATATATCCATATATCAACCTAGAGTTACCTATAGGTCTGTAAGACATCAAACTACCTGACAATTTCATAAAATGTTGTTGATAAATGGCACAATACTTGTGATAACATGTTTTTACTTCCAAAGGGCACTCTGCACATGCGCACTGAGCTGAATGGTAACTTCCAGCATAAGTCACTCCGTGCATACGACACCGGCTTTCAAAAGGCGCAGGCGTCGGGTGTAGTGCATAAACATCATCAGCGCTGCCCTGGGCCTCTGGCGGCGGGCACAAAAGCCACAAACTACTCGGCTCTTCCCATGAGAAAGGCTGTCCATCAGTGCTCTCCAACACCCACATTCCATGTCCAGCCATTGTGTGGTGCAGACCTTTGGCCCGTCTCTCTCTCACACTGGACTTAGTCTCAGTTATAGAGGAAGATTTTTGGGAGTTTAGTCCGTTTTGGGCAGTTGTTGGACTTAGTGTCAGACACTGAGGAGAATTTTTCTGAGTTTTCCCACTTTTTCAGGGACTCTGTCTCAGAAGAGTAGACTGCTGTCTTGCTCTCTGTGATTGTGAGAGTGTGTGTGTGGGTCTTTGTGTGTGTGTGTGTGTGTGTTTTTCCAGCCCCCCGTTAGTGTCCCTCACTGTAGTACGATGCTGAACCCTGAAGGGGTGCCGTTAGAGCACTTCCATGAGGGGGGGCCATTAGGGCCTGGTTAAAGGAGGCAGTGAGGGCGGCTCTGTTAGACTAGGGAAGTCCCTCACGGGGCAGTAATGGGTCTCCTGCGTCGCCCTTTAGAGGATGGGGAGTTTAGGCATCCGTTACTGTAGGGAACTGGCCGTTTTTCTTTCGTTTTTGTTGTGACTGTGTGTGTTGCTGGTGTGTGTCTGTGAGTGTGTGTGTAGTCTGCTAGCTGTCTGTGAGTTTTTCTGTCATGGAGCCTCCTCAGGATGTGCCTCCTTCGAGGCCCTTCAACATCCTGCAACCTGTGCCTCAGAGGCAAGGTTCTGCTAGGCCTGCCTGCGCTATGGGGAGTAAGAGGGAGCGTCGCTCTTCCACCTCTAGCTCTCACTCCTCAGTTACTGAGGATGCACGCCCCTCTCTGCCGATTTCCTCAGCTGATGCTTCCACCATTCTGTCTCAGCCTGACGTTTACGATCCCTCTACCACACCACGGCCTACCAAGGCTGCTCGCATCCACGAACGGATGGCCGTGGAAAGCGATGCCCCTGACACTTCTGTAGCCTCTTCCGCTGCTGTTCCTGACCGTGTTGATGCTGAGGGCTTCACACTAATTGCCACTAAGAGGTCCCGGGATCGCAGACAGGGAAACTGTCCCACCCCAGCACGACGCTCGGGGACTCCTCACAGGACTCCTCTGGCTGCTCGCCCTTCAGTGACAGTGGCTGTGCCCCCTCCAACCCGCTCACAATTTCCAGCCTTTCGCGTGCCTCTGCAGGAAGGCCACGCGACCAGTTATGATGCAGTAGCAGCCCTCAAACACCACCTGCCAGGACTCAGGACTTCCAACGTCATCGGGAAGGATAGGAGCTCGGTTTTAGTACCCAAGGACGAAGCATCATACGATCTCCTGCGAACGGCGGCAGTGGACGAGGCCTCCCCCATCAAACTTGTCGAGCTCAGTCCAGGGCTACGGTCGACCAGGGCAATCGTCATGGGGTATCCCCTGAGGATGCCAGTCGACCTTCTTTTGCGCCACCCTCAGGTAGAAGAGGCTACCCGTTGTCAGAGGCAGCGCACCAGGGAGGAGACACGCCAGGTCCTTGTCACCCTCCGGGGTCCTCTGCTGCCTTCCATCGACCTAGGGAACTGGGGCACCTACTTCCTCCATCCCTACACTCCCAAACCACTCCGCTGCTACCAGTGTCAGCGGTATGGACACCACCGAGACACATGCTGCAGGCCTGTAGTTTGCGGAATGTGCAGCGGACCACACGAGACAGACCACTGCCTGTCCAAGTTCAAGGCCAAGGAAGTAATTACCTCCCGTTGTCCCAACTGCGCCGGCCCGCACCATGCTTGGCACCCAAGCTGCCCAATCAGAGCCGCACATGTCCTGCGGGGTCGAGAACAACAGGTGGCCTGGGTTCAGCAGCAGCAAGCAACCAGCACTATGCCTGCACCACCAGGGACCTTTGTCTGGGGTCAGCAGCGCAGTGCAGCAACTCCTCCCCCTCCGGCTCTAGACGAGAGTGCTTTTCCACCTCTCTCATCGGCCCTCACTCACCAGTCATTGACAGTGGAGGTCCATCATCCTGCACCAACCGTGACCCCACCACCGACCAACATACCTGCTCCACCTTCGCCCTCCACAGCAGGCTCTCCTTAGGTTCTCTTCACCGAGGACGAACTGCGGGCTTTTGGAAGGGAGATAGCCCTGTGCTTGGCTCAGCTACTGGGGGAGCTCCATGGCAAGAGTATCAACTCAACGCCCCTTCTGGATACAGTCGACAAAACCTTAGCAGAGATTGTGGAAGCGAAAAAGCGGCTTCCCCCCTCTCCCTCTGCTCCTCATCCTGTATCTCCAGTCAAATTAGTGAGGGCCAAGGAGCCAGCCAGGGCCAAGGAGCCAGCCAGGGCCAAGGTGCCAGCCAGGGCCAAGATGCCTTCTGCTCCACTTCCTCAGCGTCGCTGCCGAGCCCAGGTCACCACCTCCCCAGGGCCAGCCCCAGCCTCAGCAGTGGCAGAGGCAGAGCGAAGGGCTACTCATCGTCAGCGGCAGACAGTTTCCTCTCCAGGCCTGGTCACACCTCCACCGGCACTTGCCCCAGCCTCAGAAGTGACAGAGGAAAAATGCAGAGCTCCTGCCCCCCGGTGCCAGCCTGCACACCCTCAAGGCCCAGTTCCCACCTCACCAAGGCTCCCCATAGCTTCGGCAATGGTGGAGGCAGAGTGCGATGCTCCAGCTCTCCTGCACGGGACTGCTCACCTTTCCCCACTCTAACCACTCCTGCCTACCTCCGTGTACTGCAGTGGAACTGTTTGGGGGCGTGGAGTAAGCTCCCTCACCTCCAGGAAGTGGCTGACACAGAGAATATCCATGTATTCCTTTTGCAAGAGACGCTCCTTCCTCACGGCTCCCCTTTTAGACTCCGAGGCTACAACAGATTCTTTCTACCTAGGGTCCGGGGCACTACACGGGGTTGTGCCATCCTTGTGAAGGATTACATCCCCTGCACAGAGTGCAACCCTCCTATTCACTGCGGAGAGGGTGTTGAAGTTGAAGCTGTAACCCTGCAGCTTGCGACGACTTCCTTAAATATATATAACATCTATAAAAGTCACAGTGGGACCCTAGACGTTGGGGAGCTTTTAAATCACGCTGCTGCTGTGCCCACAGTCATTGGGGGTGACTTTAATGCTTACCACCCCGTCCTCTCCTCGCCCCTTCCGGCGAATGAGGTAGGACGACATGCTGCCATGGCCCTCGAGGAAACTGCGGGGATCTCCTTACTAAACAACTTGTCCGAGCCCATGCATGTCAATGGCGGCAGGCTCGACCTTTCCATAGCCTCTGCATCTCTTGCTAGTGTGTCGACGTGGTCCCTGCACTCATTCCTCACCAGCGATCACTTCGCTGTGGTGATGGAATTGCAGGCGGCTCCTCTTCCACCTCCCCCGCCACCTCCTCCCCGCTGGAACTTATGGCGTGCACCCTGGCCAGAGTATGCACAGGGTGTTGAGGTCACTATGGATACTGTTGTTCCCCCGCATTCCCTTGAGGACCATGCTGAGCAGGTTGCCCATGCCTTACGTCTCGCCACTGCAGCCAGTATTCCCCTCACTAAGCGCCCCACGGTTTTCGTCAAGGACCACTGGTTCTACAACGAGCGGGTCCAAGAGCTTAACCATCGGCTGAACTCGGCCCGCAAGACCTACCGTCGGCGGCATTCTTCTCTGACCAGGAGATACTTGACCGCAGTGGAGCAACACGACTCACAGGAAAAGCACAGCATTCGGGACGAGGCTTGGATGAGGTGGTGCAGGTCGCTAGACTCCCACTCCACACTTGGTGAAATGTGGGCATGGATTAAGTCCATTTACTCCCCCCAACCGGCAAGAACTCCCTCACATCCTGACCCTGCTGGCGAGGCACTTCGTCTTGCTGCACATTTTGCTGCCCGTACTGCCCCCACTAGCCTCCCACAGTCTATCGGTGATCTGCAAGCTTGTCTCGCAGGCCCCCGCAGGGCCTTGGTTGAGGCTGCTTGCTCTCGACCTGACATTGCAGACCACCTATTCACTGTTGGGGAGCTGGATCGAGTGTTAAACGGCAGAAAGGATACGGCTCCAGGCCCTGTTGGCCTTGACTACTCCCTCTTGGCTCGCACCAGCCAAGGAGGGAAGGCTTGTATCCTGGATCTGTTTAATCACTCGTGGCTTGAAGGGCATCTCCCGGGATCGTGGAAGACAGCCATTATTCACCCCATCCCTAAGCCACGCAACCCGGACTCCATGAGGCCGATATCTCTCCTCAGCTGTATTGCCAAGACTGCTGAGAGGCTAGTCCTCTCTTGTCCTGCCTGGAGGTTAGGACTGCTCCATCCACGGCTCTTCGCTTACCTCCCTGGCAGGAGTGCTCAGCACTGCTTGGCCTCCTTTCTTGGCGAACTGAGGAGTGGTCGTGGCATGGCTGTCTTTTTCAATCTCGAGAAGGCGTTTGAACTTGCCAACCTGGATGCAGTACTGGCAGCCCTTGCAGCCAAGGGCATGGGTGGTCACCTCCTCTCACAGGTGAGGGACTTCTTCCTCGACCGAGCTGCCTGTGTGCAATTCCAGGGCAAAATATCCCCCCCTTATCCACACGTCAATGGTACACCCCAGGGCAGTGTTTTCAGTCCTCTTTTATTTAATGTGTTGATAGAGGAACTGCTCACTGTTGACTATGGTCAAAGGATTTCCCTACTGTCCTATGCAGATGACTTAGCATTGGTCTTCTCCAGGCGAAACTGCTATACCCAGGCACCAACTGCACTCGCCCGCCTTCACGACAAATGTTGCGAGCTTGGTCTAAAAATCAACTTTAACAAGACCAAATGCCTACCTTTTGGTCTTCGCCACCCAGACCGTCACCTCCTCCTTGGGGGTCAATGCCTTGCCTTCATACGATGTCACCAGTACCTAAGCGTCTGGTTCGACAGCCATCTAAAGTTTGCCAGCCATGTGAGGTATGTATGGGAACGGGCGGCTACTCGCATCTCTGCCCTCAAAGCCCTTTCTAGCTGCAATATGGGTGCCTCGTACAGCGTCCTGCAAACCTTTTACACCCACGCCATCTGATCCCTTGTGGATTATGGGGCTGTATGTCTCATTGGGATCTCAGAGTCGCTCCATCGTTCCCTGGAAGTGGTACAAGATACTGCCCTACGTGTGATGCTTGGGGCACCATCATGGACGAGTCTTGTTAATCTTCGGGCTGAGAGCGGCTTCCATTCTGCAACATCGCATTTGGGCACAAACAGCAGCTGTCGCTGCTAAGCTATGCAGGCACCGGCCCCACCTTCCTGTCTCTGTTCTCCTCCGGCGAACACTTGATCAACCCCCGAATCCACGCCCTGGAGGTGATTGGATTCTCCTTGCCACCAATGCAGTTTGCAGACTTGATGCCGCTGATGCCGTCAGGGGTGGTCCGGATTTGCCTGACCCTGCCTATGCTCCAGCACCACCCTGGCTTCCTCCTGTGATTAGGAGTGTTGAGCCTACTGTGGCAAACCCAAGGGCCTCTCTTCCTGCTCTTCTTCAACAGGATGGATTGCGTCGTATGGCGGCTCTCTACACTCCTGATGCTGCCGTCTATTATACAGATGGGTCTGTGGGTGCTGATGGGACTGCAGGCACTGCTTTTATTTGTGACGAGTGGGTTGAGTCCTGGCGTGTCACCTCTGGCACTTCAGCCTACCAAACAGAGCTTGTTGCTATCCTTGGTGCTCTTCGCCATGCTGATCGCCACTTCCATCGGCGCATCATTATACATACAGACTCCCTCTCTTCTATACATGGCCTGCAGCAGCTCAGTTTCACAGACAACAGGTTCCTACTTACCTCCATCCTGGTTGTTGCAACTACCATCGCTAGCCGGGGAGGTGAAATTTATCTACACTGGATTCCTGGACACGTTGGAATTATGGGCAATGAGCGTGCTGATGCTGCTTCTCACCTCGCCTGCACTCTCCCTATCGTCACCTTTCCGTTACGACCTAGCTTATCTCGCATCTTGCGACAAGTAGCTGATGCTGTCCACTGTCTTTCCCGGGAAGATCATCATTTCCAGGTATACGAAGGCTCTCGCTCTGCCACCTGGTATGCCATTGCTACAACCTATACATCTGTTGATGTACCCACCGGCACACCCAATCACCTTCTTGTTAAGCTTCGCCGGTTGCGTCTGGGATATCCATGCTATAACCAGATGACTGGTGGAAACCCGGAGCCGTGCCCTCACTACTTCGGCATTAGTGCAACGCCTCTTTTACATTATATTCTTGACTGTACCGCAACATATTGTCTTCGGCGTGGCCGTGGTGAGCATCTTCTCAGGGATGAAAACTATCGTTTGGCTGCAGAGACTATTGCTCGGGCACCTGCCTCTGTGATTTTGGGGGTTGTGGCCACCTACCCTCCTCCACGTTAACCTGTAACCCTAAATCTTTGTACAGCTTTTCTGTGACGGGCTTTTGTTTTTGTCCGTGTCCTCCCAATGGGGAGGCAAATCTAAATCATCATCATCATCATCTTCAATACTTTAGAGCTCGGTGTGAATTACTAATGCATTGGCGGTTCCAGGCAATACAATAAACGTATATACCTTATATTTAAGAATACCGTAATCATTAATTTCCATGAAGAACTATCAATTTCTAGGTCCTTTCAATATCGTTAAGTTGGGAAGTAATTTATGAAATTCCTGGACATTGTATAAATATACCTAATATTAATGAATACCGTGACATGTAGAGATGTTATTGTGCATGTTTGTGTTGAATATTTTGTTTGTGTGGTTGTGGCAGGGGATGGAATCAAAAGCTTTACTAATGTCTAGTGCGACAAGGAGTTATTCTATGTGGCAGCCTAGCTGAATTCATGCCATCAAAAACTCTCTTATGTGAGGTCTGTAAGAAGAGTGTTTGTGGAATGTAGTGGCCTAAAACCATGTTGTGATTGGACTAGGGTGGTGTGAGGTGTAACTAGTTATAGTACTAGTCTTTCATTGACTTTGGAGGGGGTGCAGAGGAGTGTGATGGGACGGTGTGAGGAAGGTAATGTGGGGGTCTTTGTCGGGTTTGGGGATAGTGATGATAATGCCATGCTTCCAGATGTTGGGTATTATGTTGTGTGAGTGGCTGTAGTTTGATATGTTTGTGAGTGCTTGTATGCCTTGTGGTCCAAGGTGTTTAAGGTGTATGTTGCTTATGTTTTCTGGTCCACAGGCAGATGAGTGCTTGAGGTTGCTGATAATGTGTTTCGTCTGGTTGTAAGTGAAAGGTGCAAAGTCTGGGTCTGTGGGGAACAGTCTCTTACGTCGGATGATACGTCGGTCGTCGTGATAGTGGTTTAGATGGCCGACATGTCAAAAGTGATTGATGAGAGTGTTTGCTTGTTGTTTGTTTGAAGGTATGGTGTCTGTTCTGATGGCAGCGTGTGATTGTGCAGTGTTGCTGTTGGAAAGTGTGATGCTGTTCAGTGTTCTGTAAAGTTTGCTGGTGTTTGTTTTGTGATCGAGTATTTGGAGATAATTATTACAATTTAGTGTTTGCTGTTCTGATATTTTATTGTTTATTTGAGTGTTGAGTTCTTGTATTTGTTGTATGGTGTCATGTGTATGGGGTGTTCGGGAGTGTTGTAGTGTGCCCCGTTGTCTGATGAGGCCTTGAATTTCTGGTGTGAAGTTGGGGTTGTGTCTTTTTCTGTTGCCTCTAGGGATGTGTCTTTTGTCTGTGTTTTGTATAATTGTATTGCAAGTGTGCACAGCGGTGTTGATGTTTCTGATGGGTGTACTGTTTAACCTGCCGAGTCCCACCGACGTACGATGCACGTTGCTACTTTTTTCCGCGGACAGACCCACTGACGTGCATTGTACGTCACTCAATTGCAAGGCCCATTGTGTGCACATTTTTCAACATACGCGGGTGATTTTTGGTAGGCAAATGTGGGAGACCTTCCTCTACCTGCTGTCAAGCGGGGATACTGCCTGGCCCCACCTAACCCCCCCTCCCCCCACACTGGGCAAATCCCCTAACCCCCTTCCCCCCCACACTGGGTAATTCACCTGTTAGCAGTAACCTGGCCAGTAAAGGTATGTTGCCTCACGGTCTCTCCAATGATGAAATTCACGGTGAAAGTGATTCCTGAGGTGGTGGACAAAGAAACAAAGAGGTAGAGACAAACAGAAGTGATGAGGTGGTAATGTCGTAAAGGAAGGTGCCATATACTGGGGTTTTGGGTGAGTGAACAATGGTTTTATCGCCTATATTATTGTGTGAAAACCAATATAGGCTTGTACTACACATAAATTCGTACCAAATAAATAAATAAATATGTAATTTAAAGTGGCTTGAATTAGCTAACCCATCCATAGTTCGTTTTCTTTAGCCAGGTACCCTGAAAAAGAAGGAAAACGTAAGGTTGAATGACACCTGTATCAACATTTTTAAGCACAGGAGAGCGATTTCTCTGAATTTGCGATGTTTCTCACCAAAAGCGGAGGTTTGAGGCCCCCCCCCAAAAAAAAAGTCGAAAATCGGTCGAGATCTGGGAGTAGGCTGGGTCAAAAAACGGTCAGGACTGGGTGGGTTAATGTTTCAAAGTGCTCACCATCTACTCACTCGATGTAATGCTGCTCTCGGGTGTCTGCCCTTTCTTCTCCTCCAATCTCTTCTTTCATCCTGTCTGTCTTCATTCTTTCCTCGTCCTTCTGCCTACGGGTGACTATACGCTTCCTCTTTTGTCTTTCTTTCCTTCATGCTTTCCTCTTCCTTCTGCCTGTGGGTGACTCTGCACTGAGTGACAAGCCAAATGGTTTCCTGTACACCAGGAAACCATTTACTATGCTGGATGGTAACCATATAACCCAGTTTTGACGCCTGGTGGTTTAGCAGATAGTTACGGTCGGATTGAGCCGGTGAAGGTTCATATCCAATGGGTAATTGGGGTTTGTTGCTCACGTATTGCCATTCAGGGATGAGTAAGGCTGGTCACTCTCATCTTAAATGTCAGGACCATCTTGTCTAGCCCCGGGCTCTTACACTCCTCATGGGGCAACGTAGGATTGGATTATGGATGGATAGATGAAGTGCATTAAGAGGTAACTCTGCCAGGAATCCGCCCTTTTCCCTGCTTTTTTTTTTTTTTTTTTTTATAGAGTGCTGGGTCTGTTCCTGAATTTGTATTGAAAGGCACATTAATTTAGTCTATGGTGACATTTTTTTTTTTCACTCTTTAATATGTAAACTCTCTAATGCAAGAGTTAACCATTATTTCATGTATGCAACAAGTCGACTGTGGAACTGTCTTGTATTTCCTACTGCCTATGATTTTGTGTTTTAAATGCAGTGTGTCCAGGCATCTTAAAATGAATGGGTCTTGAATTTGGCTCTCTGATTCATCATGTTTTTATTTTTTCTTGGAGGGAACCATCTTGTGGCCTTGTAGCCTTGTGCTCCTTTAGTGCATTGAAGAAGAAAAAAAAGTCCCCAAATGATATTGTTCTTGATGCCACCATATACTTTTACTACCAGGTAAACTTAATAAAGGTTCAGAAGGAAAGGAATAATGTGTAATATGATTTTCAGGTGCATGAGTTGATTGTCAATTGTCATCTGTGGAAGCTGCCTAGAGAGAGAGTGAAAGAAGAAGAAGAATCCCCTGCAAACTTGAAACTGTAATGGAAGTTTACCTCACCACCTGCCTGTACACTTTGGTAAGTGCATGAATGTGATGCCTCTTTGTTCTTGTTACGGCTTCAGGCCCATCTGGATATGAATCTGGTGGACTGCAGGCTGTTGTTGCTCTTCTCCTGCAGTCTACCACCCTTCTTTTTTGAAATAGGGGGTTGAGGGATGTTGTACATTAGTGCCAGCAGGTGAAGCCATCCCTCTTTAGCGTCAGTTCTTCATCCATCATCCAATCCAACGTTGTCCCGTGAGGAGCGTAGGAGCCCGGGGCTAGGCAAGTTGCTTCTGACATTTAAGATGAGAGTGACCAGCCTCACTCATCCCTGAGTGGCGTTACGTGAGCAATAACCTCAACCAACCCTTGGATATAAACCTTCACTGGCTTAATCTGATTGGAGCACCGCAATTACCCACTAAACCACCAGGCGCCATAATTTGGTTATATCGTTACCACCTAGCATAGTAAATGATTTCCTGGTGTACAGGAAACCATTTGACTTGTCACTCAGTGTAGAGTCACCCATAGGCAGAAGGAAGAGGAAAGAATGAAGGGAAGAAAGACAAAAGAGGGAGTGTAAAGTCACCCGTAGGCAGAAGGACGAGGAAAGAATGAAGTAAAGAAAGACGGAAGAGGAAGGAAAGAAAGGAGAGAGGAGAGGAAAGGGCAAAGACCCAAGAGGAACATTACGTCGAGTGAGTGGATGGTGAGCGTCCCCACCTTTTTTTATTTTGATTTTCTCAGTTGGTGGATTTATACAAACCAAGGATGAACATATATTTTTTTCCCCATCCTCCTCCTTGCAGGAGAGAGGGAAGGTGTTTAGGGATGTTTAAATGATGGGGCAGCTCCACCACTCACATCAGTGCCACAGTATGGTGTTGAGGGATGTTTAAATAATGGGGCAGCCCCGCCATTCTCTCACGTCAGTGCCACAATATGAAGACACCTTAGGCTAAGTAAAATAAGTCTAGTATTGGACCTTGTAGTGTGATATGTTGTGTGTGTGCTGGTCAGGAAATTTTATTCATTTTGGGAATGTGTTAGGAGTGTAATGCTGCATGGTAGTGAGACCTGGGCAGTAAAGGAGGAAGATATTCGTTGGCTCAAACATACAGAAATGATAATGATTAGATGGATGTGTAGTTTGTCCTTGAATGCTAGGCCTGGAGAGTCAAGGTTTATGATGGAAGAGTTGAGAAGAAGGATGGGACTTGAATGTACACTTGATTTCACTTCAGGTGACAGTACTGAGTGACAAGTCTAATGGTGGTAACTGTAATGTATTACTATTTTGTCTGTGCCGCGCAGTTGCGCATCGTGATGTTCTGTTGTTACTGTGTTTTAAGATGGCTGTCAGTTGACTAAATACACAGAGCCCGGAGCTGTGGTTTCTTAACCTCCAGTGTGATTGTTCCGGGCTCTATATATAACAAATGGCGACGAGGATCGACGCTCTAAGAACCCAGGAAGCAGTGCAAGTCAACTAGGGTCACGACAAACAGAAGAGAAAGACAAAATGGCAGTCATCGGCAGTGTCTCTGAGTTTACGGCAGGGGAGGACTGGGAGGAGTATTGTGAAAGGTTAGAACAGTACTTCCTCGCCAATAATATCACGGACACCGAGACGGAGAAAAGGAGGAGAGCCGTGTTCCTGAGTGTGATTGGGGGCAAAACTTACCGGTTACTGAAGACTCTACTGGCGCCCAAGAAACCGACAGAGAAGACGTACGAGGAACTCCGGCAAAAACTGCAGGATCATCTCACCGAAACCAGTGGTTATAGCTGAACGGTATCGGTTCTGGACGGTGAGACAGAAGGCTGGACAGTCGGTGAGTCAGTATTTAGCTGAATTACGTCGGCTAGCAGAAAAGTGTCAGTTTGGGGATTTTCTCAATGATGCCCTGAGAGATATGTTTGTGATTGGGTTACTCGACACGGCCGTGCAAAAAAAAATTACTCAGTGAAACACAATTGACCTTAAATAAAGCCTACCAAGTTGCTATGAGTCATGAGTCAGCGATGCAGCAAGTCGAGGAGATTCAGAGTGCCAGCAAGCGGCAGGTAAACAAGGTGAAAGAACACCGAGGCCCCAAGGTAAGGAAAAGGTGTTATCGGTGCGGAGGAACATCCCATAAGCCAAATGACTGTTTCTTTAGAGAAAAGCTGTGTTTCACGTGTGGTTGCAAGGGCCATGTAGGCAAAATGTGCCGGCAAAGTCAGTCACTGAGAGCAAAGTTGAGTACACAGTCCCGCGGGGGTGGGCAGCCAGAGACAGGACAGTGAAAGGGGGGAATAAAAACCCAAAGAAGTACAGTAAGAAAGGGGTTAAGAAAGTGTGTGAAGATACTGACAGTACATCCACTGAGGAGGAAGAAGTCAATTTAGTGTCAAGCAAATGTGAATCAGATATGTCTATATTCAGTGTCAATATCCTTCAGGAAAGTGCTACTGCCAAAGAAATGAAAGTGTCAGTGAAATTGAATGGTCAGCCAGTTGAAATGGAAGTAGACACCGGGGCATCAGTATCTTTAATGTCTCAGGATAAGAAAAATGCATTAATTCCAAATGTACCCATGTGTAAGTCTCACCTGAGACTGAAAACTTTCAATGGTGATCCAGTACCTGTATTGGGGAAATGCATGGTGGAGGTGGAGTATGAAGGACAGAAACAGACATTACCTTTGTATATTGTGAGAGGCAGGGGTCCAGAGTTGTTGGGTAGAGAATGGTTATTCAATATTAAGTTAGACTGGCAGAGCATACTTAGAGTACAAGCCACCTGTGGTCAGGTGCCAAAGTTGATGTTTGATAAATTTCCAGAACTTTTCAGTGGAGGTTTGGGAAAAGCTAAAGGTATTCAGACAGAACTTAAGATCAAAGAAAATGCAAGACCCAAATTTTTCAAGCCAAGACCACTGCCTTATGCTCTGAAGGATGGGGTGGCCAGAGAATTGAAACGGCTGCAGGAGTTAGGTGTTTTGAATAAAATTGAATATAGTGACTGGGCAGCTCCTATTGTACCTGTAAGAAAGGCTAATGGTGACATCAGAATATGTGGGGACTACAAGGTCACTATAAATCAAGACCTTGAAGTACCTACACATCCCATGCCTAGAGTGGAAGAATTGCTTCAACAACTAATGGTGGGGTTAAGTTTAGTAAGTTGGATCTGTCACAAGCTTATCAGCAAATTGAATTGTCACCCAACTCAAGGAATTTTGTCACCATTAACACTCATTTGGGACTGTACTCTTATTCAAGGCTCCCTTATGGAGTGTCTGCTGCCCCTGCAATGTTTCAAAGTGTGATGGATAAAGTGTTGCGAGGTTTAAATGTGGGATGCTATTTAGATGATTTAATTATCACTGGTAGGAATAATGAGGAGCACCTGGCAAACCTAGAAGCAGTTTTGAATAGATTACAAGGGTATGGATTTAAGCTTCAAAAATCAAAGTGTGAGTTCATGGTACCCAGTGTTACCTATCTGGGGTTCAAGGTGGATGCCGAGGGAGTCCATATGGACCCGGAGGCCACGGAGGCTGTGGCCCAAGCACCCCAACCGGAAAATAGAACCGAAGTGCAGTCATTTATTGGCCTAGTTAACCACTATAGGAAGTATGTACCTCAGATGTCCACTTTATGCTACCCTTTAAATCAGCTGCTCCATAAAGGGAAAGAGTTTCACTGGAGTGCAGAGTGTAATGAGGCATTTCTACAAATAAGGGAGATTTTAACATCACCACAAGTGTTGACACATTACGATCCACAGAAGCCTATGTTGCTGGCAGTAGATGCTTCACCCGTAGGACTAGGTGCTGTGATCTCTCATCAGACTCCACAGGGAGAACGACCTATAGGCTACGCGTCCAGATCTCTGACAGTGGCCGAGAAGAATTATTCCCAAATAGAGAGAGAAGGACTAGCAATAATTTTTGGGCTTAACAAATTCCACCAGTATCTTTTTGGCCAACATTTCACGTTGATCACTGATAATAAGCCTTTGAGTCTGATTCTAGGTCCAAAGAAGGGGATCCCGACCATTGCTGCGGCCCGGATCCAAAGGTGGGCAGTGCAGCTTGCAGCATATACCTATGAGGTAAAGCATCGGTCTGCTAGGCAGAATGAGAATGCAGATGCTTTGTCTCGTCTGCCACTCAAAAATGATCAGGAGCAAGGGACAGTCCCTCGACTGTGTTGGACGCAGGAGGCCACAGAATTGAACAAAGCACAAATTAATGGATTGCCCATCACGGCCATCTGCAAGGAAACTCGAAGAGACCCCATTTTAGCTCGCATAAAAAACTGGGTGATACAAGGTTGGCCCATGGAGCAAGACTGGACACAAGAGTACCAGCCGTACTATCAAAGGAAAAATGAGCTGACAGTAGAAGGAGGATGCTTGTTGTGGGGAGTCCGGACAATAATTCCTCCAAAGTTCCAGAATAGTCTTCTAGAAGAACTCCACACGTCACCCAGGCATAGTCAGGATGAATGCTTTGGCACGAAACCATGTCTGGTGGCCTCAGATAGACAAACACATAGAGGACCGGGTCCGAGGCTGCAAAGATTGTCAAGAACAGCAACCAAAAAAGCCAGCAGTGACAGATAACCCTTGGAAATGGCCCTCTGGACCATGGCAGCGGATACATGTAGACTTTGCGGGACCCTTTATGGGGGAAATGTTTTTGGTAGTGGTAGATGCCTACTCAAAGTGGCCGTATGTGGTCAGAATAAAGTCCACCACATTGGAAAATACCATTGATGCTTTATGCCAGATCTTTTCTCAACAAGGATTACCATTAGAACTAGTGTCAGATAATGGGCCACAGTTTACCTCTGTGGAATTTGAAGAATTCACAAAGATGAATGGGTTTAAACACTGTCGGTCCTCTCCTTTCCATCCCAGTACTAACGGAGAGGCAGAGAGGTTTGTGCGCACCTTCAAGACAGCTATGAGGGCAAGGAAAGATCCGAAAATCTCTATACATAGAAAGTTGTGTGAATTTCTACTGACATACCGTACCACACCTCATAGTGCCACTCATCATTCTCCAGCGGAATTAATGGGTCGAACTCTCAGAACAAGATTGGATGCAGTACGCCCAAACCTCTCCCAACGGATGGAACGACAAAACAAGCAGGAGAGGTTTACTCGACATGTGAAAGTAGGAGAACCCGTACTGGTTCAGGACTATAGGTCACGAAAGCCAGTATGGACTCAAGGGTTGGTCAGTAGGGAACTTGGACCATGTACATACTTGATAGATGTAGGTGATCTTGTGTGGAAGAGGCATATTGATCAGATTATCCAAACTGACAAGGCATGGTCATGCCAGGAGCAAGAAATAAGAAGTAATGATGAGAGTTTAACACAGTATATTCCCAAGCCATTGTTACAAAAGGAAACAGTTGAAGTAAGGCCAGGATTACCAGGGGAAGGAGAATTGGAAACCAATGTCCAAGATTCTATGTCAGTACCAGAACAGGTACCCAGTAAAGAGCAGGTGGCCAGGGATGACAGTGTTTCAAATTCTCCCCTTCACACTGGTAGACCTACTGATGAGGTGCCAAGTATACGTCCATCTAGAAATAAGAAACTGCCCATGAAATTAAAGGATTATGTTTTAGGATGATAGTTTTGATATGGCTAATTTGGTAAGAAAAAAAGGAATAAGTCTACATTTTTTATTTTATTTTATGGGGGGGAAGAAGTGTAATGTATTACTATTTTGTCTGTGCCGCGCAGTTGTGCATGGTGATGTTCTGTTGTTACTGTTTTTCAAGATGGCTGTCAGTTGACTAAATACATAGAGCCCGGAGCAGTGGTTTCTTAACCTCCAGTGTGATTGTTCCGGCCTCTATATATAACAGTAACCATTTTACAGGGTGAAATGGAGCCAACTATGGTGCCTCTGTTAACTGGGCAGAGAGATGCAAATGTGCCATCCATCAAGGAACTAAACCTTCATACTATTCCCTGCAGTCAGCCACAAGGGACTACAGACTCAGTGCATGGGAAAACCCTACAGGGGCAGTTCCTTCCCTGCAGTTAATGGGTCTTCTCATCTAGACAGACCAGGGTTGACCAACAGCAACAACAACCCCTGGAGTGTGATATAGTCTGATTTTTTAAATTCTTTGTATTAAAAGGCAGATTAATTAAGGATATGGTGAAATTTTTTTGTCCTTCAAAATGTATACTGTAGCCAGTGTATACTGTATGTGGACTGCAGATGAGTACTGCATTTGTATTATTATTATTAAAGACATATTGCAAATTCTTATTGCCTTGTAATTAAGTCTTGCTGTCTCCAGGTGATATTGTTCTTGCTGCCAACTAGATACTTTTGTTAATCAGGGTTTGGAAGGAGAGGACTAATGTGTACTATATTTTTCAGGTGTGTGATTTGACCCAGCCATGGAAACTGCCGACAGAGAGGAGGGAGGGGAAGAGGGGCAAATACCAAGCAGCTGCCAAATTAATATCAAGCAGCTGCCAAATTAATTCCAATCAGCAGCCAAATTAAGGTAATAGCAACCATCTGCCTACACTCCCAGGTAAGCGTCCAATTGTGACTTTTTAAAAATTCTTGCCGTGGTCCCGTCTGGATAGGAAACCGGAAGTTACTTTCTCCTACAGGCCACCATCTTCTTTATGGGGATAGGGAGTTGAGGGAGAGGGAGGAGGAGACTGAGGATGAGGTGAAGGATTGGAGAAGTATATGAGAGAGGGGGGTGTGAGCTGGGAGCAGGGCAGTGAAATGGCAGGGGACAGGGAGGCAATTTATTTGTGGTCACCCCTTACAGGATTAAAGACTCTGGCAATAGATAGACAGATAGATAGTGTAGATATATTAAAACCAGAGACCAGTATCACATTTTAGTGTATATTTAATTTTTTACTGGGTAGATAAAAATGACAAATAGATAAAAGATGATTGGAATAGGAAGAAGGTAAGAGGATGAGTTTTGTATAGAGGAGTACATGACAAAGGTTGACAGCACTTGTTTGACTTGAAAGTTGTTGGATGGGTTATTGGATAGGTGTTATGAAGTGCATGTGTGTATGTGGATAGTTATGCATATGTGGTGGTATCAGGATGGTGAGTGGGGGTGTGGCCCATTTGGCATGCTGTTGGGACATAGAGTAGTTCTCATTACTCACTCTCGCTCTCATCTTAAATGTCAGGACCAACTTGCCTAGCCTTGGGCTCCTACACTCCTCATGGGGCAACACAGGATTGGATGATGGATGGATGATGATTATTATCATTTTCCATCCATCCATTATCCAATCCTATGTCGCCCCACAGAGGAGCGTAGGAGCCCGGGGCTAGGCAAGTTGGTCCTGACATTTAAGATGAGAGTGACCAGCCTCAATCCCTGAATGGTATTACGTGAGCAATAAACCCCAACCACCCCTTGGATATAAACCTTCACCGGCTCAATCCGATTGGAGTGCTGTAATTACGCACTGAACCACCAGGCGCCAAAATTTGCATACATGGTTACCACCCAGCATGGTAAATGGTTTCCTGGTGTACAGGAAACCATTCAGCTTGTCACTCAGTGTAGAGACACCCTTTGGCAGAAAGAAGAGGAAGGAATGAAAGAAAGAAATGCCATATATGTTCATGGAACTCCAGGGGAATATTTAACTCAAAGTATCATTTTTTTTTTTCTGCAGTTTGAAAAGTTCAAGCATTTGAAAATACCTTATCGTCCTGCTGTGTCCGTCAAGATGATGTGGAGAAGGAACTTTTGAAAAGTGACAGACAGTGCACATTATTAAGTATTTGCTTTGCTGGAATGGTATCTGTAGCCATGTCCTAATTCCAGAAGCCCCCTTGTCACCGTGTCCTCTGCAGTAGTCACTGTGTCCGCTGCAGTCAGGCTGCCTTGTCTCCAGATGATCAATGCTGTACACCTGTGTAAAGGTAGGTTTATAATAACTGCTCAGCAGAGTTTTTAGATACCAGGTAAAGGCATTCTTGGTTTTAAGGGATGTGTGAAAATATTTGTGTTATCCACACTCAGTAGAATAAAAATTGTTGCTATAGTGGATGGCAACAGAATAACCAGATAAATGCCTGGTGGTTTAATTATCTCACCTGGTGGGCATCCTGGACCCTGAGCCTGGCCAAAGGAAGGGCCCACGGAAGCCACACACTGGTGATGCGGCAGTGGAGGGTTATTTTGATGTGATAATGTAATATATACAGTACAGTAATTCAGACTTTACTGTATCTTCAGTTGTTGGTCCTGCCCTTGGAGAAGATGCACATGCTGCAGAAGAGGATTTTGACACCCAGAATCATCTGCTTCCTGCTACACCTTCTCTGCCTCCTGTAAGTCTTGTTAATGTTTTGTTACGTGTATCAAGCAAACCGTATTGTTTTAATCTCAGTTTCTACGGTTACCAAGCACTCCACAAAGTCAATAGGGTTGTTATGAGGGGTGGCAGGCATAAAGCTACGATTTTATTTGATAGCGCTGCAGCCCAGCCTTGCCACCAAAATATAGTACATGAAACAAGCTTGAGCTCCATTACATACATTGCATGCAGTATGTTTGTTCCCTGCTGCAGAGGGGTTAGGGCAAGGATGACCAGCCTCATTATCTCCTGAATGGCACTGTGATCAGTAAACCTTAACTGTCACTTAGATATAAACCCTTTACCGGCCCCATCCAACTGCAGTGCCTTACCCCCCTAGATCACTAGGCATCAGCTCTACTCAGTTCATTTTATCTAGGTGTAAACTTGCCATCGCTCCATCTCAGGAACGGATCATCATCAGTATAATATGGTGCTCATAATGAAGGCCATTGGAAAGGATGTTGAATCTTAGTGCTGGTGACATGTAGAGGTACAGTACTGGTGACATCTAAAGGTACTGGTATGGTGACATCTTAAAGGTACAGTACTTGATGTTACTTAGATGTTTGGTGACATGTTGGAAGGTACTTGCCAGTGTTACATAGAAGTTCCAGGACATTTAGAGGCTTGGTGATATTTTAAGACATCCTAAAATGAAGAAACAAGGGTAAAATTTTAATGTTTCTCTAAGGTATGTATTAAAAAATGCACCATCACTGAATCAGTTTTATGGAAAAAAAAAATTCACTCCCCTGGACTGTCAGGGATCCTTATTAGCACCAGGACCCAAAGGTGTCTGTGCTATGCTAACCACTGCACCTGAAGACTAGGTGAGATAGGATCCACTGAACAAGGAGGGTTTTATCACTGGCAAAACAGCTTAATGAGATTAAAATCGGAGGGTTATTTTGATGTGATAATGTAATGGATACAGTTCAGTAATTCAGACTTTATCTTCAGTTGTTGGTCCTGCCCTTGGAGAAGATGCACATGCTGGAGAAGAGGATTTTGACACCCAGAATCATCTGCTTCCTGCTCCATCTTCTCTGCCTCCTGTAAGTCTTGTTAATGTTTTGTTACGTGTATCAAGCAAACCGTATTATTTTAATCTCGGTTACTGCGATTGCCAAGCACTCCACAAAGTTAATTGGGTTGCTGTTCATAGACTTTCTTGTAATCTTGTCAGCTCCTCCTTACATAAGAAAGAACTAACCAAACACTTAATAACCAAACTGGCAACTGTTGTCTGTATTAACTGTTTGTTTATACATCATAAGAATAACAGTGTAAAAGTAGGTTGGGTACTGATTGGAGACTTGGTAACCCTGAATTGGAAAAAGTGCACACAGTAAACCTCAACTGACCCTTAGCTATACTCAGTTCATTTTTCGTTGGCGTAAACTTGCCTTCGCTCCATCTTGAATGTTGAGCTGTAACAGATCAGTATAATATTGGTGGACGGAGTTTTGAGTGAGGAGGTAGCCAGAAGATGCTGGGTGAAGGATCTCGATCTGATCAGCAGAAGCGGCTTAGATGGTTTGGTCACGTGAGGAGGAGTGAGGAAGGGAGCTGTGTGAGCATAGCAGAGTAACTGGAAGTGGTGGGACGTCGACCGCCAGGAAGACCTAAGAAGACCTGGAAAAGTGTTGATTGAAATGGAAATGTTTTACTTATATAATAGAAATAAATCAACTGACCTTAGAGATAAAATTGTTTGATAGATTATCTACTCATTGCACAATTTCTATTACTTGAATACTTCCTCCTCCTCGAGATATTATTTCACTTGCACTTATCTGTACAGTATTACTATGCTTATATGATGAAAACAAGTGAAATATATGAATTTTTTTATTTCTTTAATGCCTTAGGGGTAAATCTGCCAGGAATCCCCCCCCTTTTTTTTTTTTTAAGTGCTGGGTCTGGTCTTGAATATAGTTAAGTCTGATTCCTTTATTTGTATTGAAAGGCACATTAATTCAGTCTATGGTGACAGTTTATTTCACTCTTTACAGGTATGTAAACTCTGTAATGCAAGAGTTAACCATTATTTCCAGTACTTAATGTATGCAACAGGTCAACTCTGGAACTTTCTGTGTATATCCTACTGCCCATGATCTCTAGTGTTTTAAATGCATTGTGGCCAGGCATGTTGAAATGAATAGGTCTTGAATTTGCCTCTCTGTTATCGTGTTTTTATTTTTTCTTGGAAGGAGCAACCTTGTGTGTTTGTAGGCTTGTGCTCCTTCTGATGCTGTCATGGAGCCTAGTTTATACTTGCTACCACCAGGCTATTTTATTCATATTATGAGAGACTTATGGGAACTCAGTGGACTGCAGGCATGAGGTTACCCATCTGCTGCAGTCCACCATCTTCCTTTCTGGGAATAAAGAAGTGCTGGAGGGACTATAACCAGGAAATTGAGCTAGACAAAATATGTAAAATGGATTTATTCATCTTAGGTCTCATGTACTAGTAGTTGTAGTTGCAACCCCAGGCCCATCAGAACATTAACCCAGTGAACTGCAGGCTGATTTTCCCTTTTGTAGTCCACTGTTCTCCTCTTGGGAGATGGAGATTCGATCGAGAAGTGTAAATGTAATCAGGCAGCCCCCTCCCCACCCCATCCTATTAGTGCCACTCCAGCACCAGTATACCAGGGGTTAAAATCTATGTTGAACTCTTCCACAGACAAAAGGGTTAAATTATGAACAGGCTTGAGATTATCTCCTAAAAACTTTGCATATTTTCAGGTGCTGTCTGTGTTACTGATGCTGCTGTTCCTGCAGTTGCTATGTTGGTGCTGTCGTGCAGGTGTTGGAGCCGCCATGGTGGTGTTAGGTGCTGCTGCCGTGCAGGTGTTGGTGCTACTGTGCTGGAGCCAATAATGTTACCTCAGTAAGGTAACATTTAACCTCTGCCCTAAAGAGGTTAATTCCCCTGGGCCATCGGTTTTGAAATTACTTGTATCTACTTTATAGACCAACCTATCGTTTCATTTTTCGTTTTGTTTTTGAAGGCTGCAACATGCTTGCATGCGTCGGCCTTTTTGGATTGGAGTGTGTAGCATTTTATGACCAGATGCCCTTCCTGATACGTAAGTAATACTACTTCAAATACAAAAACTACAGTACTTCAGTTTGAAATACACAAACTACAGTACTACTACTGCTACAGCTACTACTACCCTGCAGAAATGTGAGTTAGAAATATTTAGGTTCGTCCACCTTGACTTGATGGAGAGTTTTATCTTTAGCAGCCTAATCCTCATAGCCCAGAAGCAGAATAAGACATAGATAGTATTACTGTGGCTCTGCATCTTTTCCAGATCACTTTTAAGCCAAGTTGAGATGGACAGAGTTTAACAGTTGCTTCCCTACTTACGATATTTTAATGGAGAACTCCTCACCCCATCGTTGGGTGGGAAAACAAGTTAGGAATGGTGATAATGATGATCAGTGGCAGTGCTAGGCTCCATAACTGATGCTGATAATTATAATCAGTGGCAGTGCTTGGCGCCACAACTATATCATTCCATCATTAGGGTATACGAAGCCTGTTAACTTAATCTACGTACTGATTTTACTTGCCAATCAGTGACGATGACGACAACAATGATGATGATAGGATAGGATGTTCAGTGCCAGGACTCAGTCCCTGGCACTATCAGGCTGGCAGCCACAAAGCCTAATAAAATCTCAAGCAGGTAAGTCTTTAATATCAGCATAAATAGTTTGTAGCTCAGATGTTCATAAGTGGGAGAGCAACTGTATTCCAACTAACACCGGATGGTTTTATTTCACTGAGAGAGATGCATTGAGGTCTAAGGATAATAATGAACTTTATTTTTAACTTATTTATATTAGTTTGTACTCAATTATCATACATCTTTCACCTTAACTTGACCCAGGATTTGTCCACTCACCAGCTTTTTTCATATATCTCAGTGGTAGAATAACACAGTACTTCAAGTGTACATCCATCCCATTGCAGAAAAGTTCCCCATGTTATTTTTGATGCCTTTACCTGCTAGTACAGTGTTTTTCTCAGTTGAACAGTGTCTGGTGTTAGTTCAGTCAAAGTGGCTTGTCTTCTTTGTGGCTGTGGTAATTTCGTAATGTGATTTCTTAGCAAGCCTCCTCAGCCACCTAAAAGACACCTCAGTGAATAATACTTATTATTATTGATATTTCTATTATTATGATTGACATATTATATGTTTGATGCGCAGTGGACAGGTAATCTGTTGCGTAACGCTCGGCCAGTTGTTTTAGGTACTCGTGTATATTGTTGCTATGATTTCCGTTTCAACCACCCACACCAATCGACCATGTAGTGTCGGCATTACTCGTTGTTTACGAACCTTGGCCCTGTCAATTCCCCCGTGTGGAAGTTGGAATGCTAAATACCAGTACGCATGTAAAAAATAAGCGCCAAATCAGGCTGAGTAGATTAAAGTTTTGTGCTGGCAGAAAATGAACGAAGAATCTGCTTGTTAGAAATAAACTAATTTTTTGTTGAAATGTTTGCTAGTGCAGTATTTGCCTTGCTCTTTCAGTACATTGTAGCGTGGCCCCAGGTCCCTTTGCTACTAGTGGGGTTTTGGGGAATTGGGGATGACTGGGTGGGTGGGTTGCCTTTTTACAACACACAACCCACCAGTGTGTGTGATGATATATATCGGTTCCAATGTGGGTAATGCGGCTTCCAGAGTTCAGAGAGAAGGGGTTGTCATTTCAAATGTTGGAAAGATAAGTGGCACACAGGTGGATGATTATAAGTACACATGCACGCATCACCTTGCTTGCAATAATCACGTTGTGTCCGTGCAGTAAGGGGGCGGAATGCTCTATGAGGGGGTTGTGTGGATGGTTGTTTTTTTATATATTTTTTATGGCCTAGGCAATGCTTCAATGATTGTGTGTACGCTCTTAAGTGGATATTGCAAGTGAGACGTTGCACACTTTGTTCACATCTATGAGATGCTGGACCACACATTCACAGCCACCCATTCATTCACAGATTTTTTGTTTCCCTTTTTTTTGCAAGAGACCTGGGACTAGCTACTGACTGATATAATACCGTATTGGGCCGCATCTACCTGGAGCGCCGTAACTCCTTGCGCCATCACATGACTGTGTGGTTGTATGCTAGTTGTTTACAAACCTCGGCCCTGTCGATTCCTCCTTGTACGTAGTTAACCTTATCGTTCCATGAAAGCGTGTGTGTCAGGAAAAGCTATTACGGTATTCTTGACATCAGATGGAAATCGGATGTACTTATAAAAAGTGCTAAAAGGTTGAGTAAGGTTATTAAAAAGCGTGGTGTAGGAATGACTACCATAATACTTAAGGCAGCAGAGTACTGTATTACAAGATTTTATGCTGAAAGTTAGAACACTAAGTACCGGTACGCACATAGAAAATCAGCACCAAATCAGACGGAGATTAAAATCTTATGCTTGCAGTCAATGAATGAAAAGTCTGCATCGTAAAAATAAACTTTAAACATTTCATTCTGAATTACGTAGTTGCTGTTTTACTGTTGTGTAGCGTTGCCCCAGGCCCCTTTGCTACTAGTGGGGTTTTGGGGAATTGGGGATGACTGGGTGGGTGGGTTGCCTTTTTACAACACACAACCCACCAGTGTGTGTGATGATATATATCGGTTCCAGTGTGGGTAATGTGGCTTCCGGAGTTCAAAGAGAAGGGGTTGTCATTTCAAATGTTGGAAAGATAAGTGGCACACAGGTGGATGATTATAAGTACACATGCACGCATCACCTTGCTTGCAATAATCATGTTGTGGCCGTGCAGTAAGGGGGCGGAATGCTCTGTGAGGGGGTTGTGTGCATGGTTGTTTTTTTTTATATTTTTTATGGCCTAGGCAATGCTTCAATGATTGGGTGTACACTCTTAAGTGGATATTGCAAGTGAGATGTTGCACACTTTGTTCACATCTATGAGATGCTAGACCACACATTCACAGCCACCCATTCATTCACAGATTTTTTGTTTCCCCTTTTTTGCAAGAGACTTGGGACTAGCTACTGACTGATATAATACCGTATTGGGCCACATCTACCTGGAGTGCCGTAACTCCTTACACCACCACATGACTGTGGTTGTATGCTCGTTGTTTACAAACCTAGGCCCTGTCGATTCGCCCTTGTATGTAGGTAACCTTATCGTTCCATGAAAGCGTGTGCATCAGGAAAAGTAATTATGGTATTCTTAACATCGAATGGAAATCAGACGTACTTACAAAAAGTGCTAAACGGTTAAGTAAGGTTAATAACAAGTGTGGTGTAGGAATGACTACCTTAATACATAAGGCAGCAGAGTAATGTATTATAAGATTTTATGCTTAAAGTTAGAACACTAAGTACCGGTACGCATGTAGAAAATTAGCGCCAAATCAGACAGAGGAGATTAAAGTCTTACGCTTGCAGTCAGTGAACGAAAAGTCTGCATCGTAAAAATAAACTTTAAAAATTTCATTCTGAATTAGTTGCTGTTTTACTGTCGTGTAGCGTGGCCCGAGGTCCCTTTGCTACTAGTGAGGTTTTAGGGAATTGGGGATGACTGGGTGGGTGGGTTGCCTTTTTACAACACACAACCCACCAGTGTGTGCGATGATATATATCGGTTCCAATGTGGGTAATGTGGCTTCCGGAGTTCAAATAGAAGGGGTTGTCATTGCAAATGTTGGAAAGATTAGTGGCACACAGGTGGATGATTATAAGTACACATGCACTCATCACCTTGCTTGCAATAATCACGTTGTGACCGTGCAGTAAGGGGGCGGAATGCTCTATGAGGGGGTTGTGTGCATGGTTGTTTTTTTTTAAATATTTTTTATGGCCTAGGCAATGCTTCAGTGATTGGGTGTACGCTCTTAAGTGGATATTGCAAGTGAGATGTTGCACACTTTGTTCACATCTATGAGATACTGGACCACACATTCACAGCCACCCATTCATTCACCAAATTTTTGTTTCCCCTTTTTTGCAAGAGACCTGGGACTAGCTACTGACTGATATAATACCGTATTGGGCCACATCTACCTGGAGCACCGTAACCCCTTACACCACCATGTGACTATGTGGTTGTATGCTCGTTGTTTACAAACCTCGGCCCTGTCGATTCACCCATGTATGTAGTTAACCTTATCGTTCCATGAAAGCGTGTGCGTCAGGAAAAGCAATTACGGTACTCTTAACATCAGATGGAAGTTGAACCTACTTATAAAAATGTGCTAAAAGGTTGAGTAAGGTTAATAACAAGTGTGGTGTAGGAATGACTACCATAATACTTTCAGAGTAATGTATTATAAGATTTTATGCTGAAAGAGACCTGGGACTAGCTACTGACTGATATAATATCGTATTGGGCCACATTTACCTGGAGCGCCGTAACTCCTTACACCACTACGTGGCTTGTCTAGTTTTATGTTGCCACCAATTGTAGTAACTTATATCCCGGGTAGCAGGATGCTACTTGGCCCGTCACTCATGATAGTCACAAGATGTCCACTTTGATTAGCAATCATACCAAACAACCCGTTTCTTTACCTGCTGCTGTCACCTCCGAAAGAAGACGTCTTCACCAGATTTGAGTAAAGCGTCTAAGGTTATAGACAACTGGCCAGCTGTACACTGCCATAGGCTATGAAATGTTTTGCAGAAATCCTGTCCTGAGCATGAGCAAAAGTATGTAGACACTTCTGTGCCAGCTGTATGAATGGAAGGTGTTGTTTGTAATATTTTATGTGGTAAGGACTGCACACCAGAGTTACTATTCTTTCATAGTCCACCATTCTCCTTAAGGGGGTAATAAATAGGAACCGAAGGCTGTTAGTTTAACCTGACTGTTTCGATATCAGATCATTGCCATATGAAAGTGTCTGTTCCAAGCATCAGGAAAACAAGTTGGAGAAGGATGTTACTTGTTTGTCATTTGGGGAAGAAAGATAAATATGAAATACAAGTTATTGCTGACAGACCATTGTTGGCATACTTTTGCACATGCCTGTCCATCACAAACATGCAGTAAGTCCTGGTTATTTGCCACAGATGGTAAGAAGTACAGGGTGGTTCAAATATAACATGTCTTATCCCATATGTTTTGTTCTTGCTTGTTTGAACCATACCATCCTTAGATGGGAAAAAGAGGTTAGGGTGGTGATGATGGTTATGATTTTACTGCAGTGAAGCGAATAATAATGGGTCGTGTTGGTTAGAATATTGATTATTATGATTATAATGATGATTGATGTGCTCAGTCAGCATTACCATATCTACCGTGCATCATTTTTTGTTTCCCATAACCCTTTCTTACTTCATAGTGATTGCTTGTTTACATCCAGTGTTTGCATGTTTTGTCAAGTAATTAAATATCTCCCCTTGCATTAGCTTCAGTAATTGCTTAAAGTTCACTCATTTCATTAAGCAGAAATTGTTGTCCTCCTCTGACTGTTATCTCTCTACTGCCAGACATCTCAGTCCCATAAGGAGGGCCACAAACAAATTAACTCCATGTTGCATTGTTATGTGCCATTTCACTGCCGTCTCTCCAACTCACACCCCCTCCCTCGTATCTCTCCACTTCATTCTTCCATCTTCGCCATGGTCTCCCCTCCTCCCCTCCCCCTTCATGTCGTACACATACCTTTTTCTAGTCAGTTTCTCATTCTCCATCCTCTGCATGGCCAATCCATCTCAAAGTATTTCTCCTAATAGCACCACAGTGCATCTTTACTTCCTCATTTCTTTGTCTGTCTGTCCGTAAAACTCCACACACTCCTCACTTCATTTACACTGCTCTCACTCTTGACTTGTCCTTCCAACAGGATCCAAGCCTCACTTCCATGCTCACTTCCCTACCCATTATCACAGCTTTCAATGATCCAGCAACCTTTCTACCCTGCCGTACCCATTCAAGCACTTGCATCCTTACTCATCACACTACTTAAGTTCTTGAATGCACTCTCTTTCTCTGTTTCCTCACCATCCTGTCTCACTGTGTATGCTTGACTTCTTTTCTAAGATCATAACTTTACTCATACATACATTCTCTTTTGGATTCTGTTTCCTACATACACCCCCAGACTCATTCACCAAGCCTTGCAGTTCACGTTCCTCACAATACAGTATCATCAGCAAGCAACAGTTCAGGACGTTTCCACACCTTTCCCTCTCTCATTAGACTATCTATCTATCTATTGCCAGACGCCATATTCCCGTAAGGGGTGGCCCTTTGACTGTGAGTTATTTGGTTTACAGGAAGGGGCACCTAATTCTCCACCAACCCACTTATTGACACATAGGGAGCACGTATGGTTTGGTTGTATGGTTACCACCCAGCATTGTAAATGGTTTCTTGGCTTACAGGAAACCGTTTGGCTTGTCACTCAATGTAATGCCACCTGTAAGGAGAAAAGCAATAAGAAGTGACAGGAAAGATGGGAGAAATAGGAAGAGAGGAGGGCAGGCACAGAAAAAGGATGATAAAGGCTAAGGAAGAAGTAGGCAGCACTACATCAAGTGAGTGGATGATGGTTGCCACCATACACTCCAATATATTCACATCCCTGCCCATTATCTCTCTTATAGCTCCATCCATATACGAATTGAGCTACCACAGAGGCATGACACACACAGACATGGCAGACAGACAGACATGACACACAAAAGCATGATACAATATCATATGACACAACCATGACACAAGGAGACATGAAACTTTTGGCCTTATTCAGATTCATTTCTCACTGGCAGAATAAGCTAGCACTATGGCCCAACATCCTTTCCATAGCACTTCTTTGTGACTAGCACCATATTAGTCTTGTTTCACCTAGCATTTACAAAGGAAGGATGGTAATTTAATCCCCTGTTAAAAAGAGCATAATTGAATGAAGTCGTTAAAATACATGCATCCCCCACACCCACAGACTGAGCTGCTCACCATATATATGGACAGCCCTGTATTATGATTTAGTAAATTGTGGGCTGCTGTTGCTGCAGTCCTGTATTCCTCTGTAGTTGTGCTCTAACCAAACCACTTCTCTGAACCAGTATAGCGTCAGTATTTTGCCCTCTTGAGTAAATATAACAGTGTCAGTTGTTTGTAGCTTATTTGTGTGTGCTGATCATATATCTTCTTGAATGAGATGTGGCTAAATGAGCTGATAAATTTTGCTAAGGATATATGCATGTCATTTTCCAAACTAGACTGTTGATAGATGCACACACATGCCTGAAATAGATTATTAGAGGATAATCTCTGTTGTAAGGATTAATTCTCGTCCAAAAGCCCATACTGCCTCTTTTCTTTCATTAAATTCCAGTATTTAGTTTCTTCAGCATTGACTTTGTTTGTAGTAAAATGAGCTTGGGACCACCACAACAGCAGGTATTATCAGCCCAAAAGTAAATGTGGCAAATAAAAGGACTTGCACAAAAAGCCATAGTGCATTTTTACCAAACAATAAAAGTAGGTGTTTTGCATATATTATCCTCTCTGAAGTATTGATGTTGGTTATTATATTTGTATGCCTATTTTCTTGTTATTTTTGCATTATTATTTTTGCCATGTCATAATGATGTACTGCACAGTAAGCCACAGGAAAAAATGTGCCGAAAAAAAATATGTACTCATCTCCGTGTTTGGTTGATTTTAATTGGCAACAGGTCAGCTTTGAAACTGTCATCCTTAGTCAGTATTTCCCCTTGCCTATGACCTCCAGTAAAACACAAAGTGTGCATGAATTTTAGAATTAATGGATCTTGAATTTGGCTCTCCTTTGTGTATTATTTCTTGCAGCCTTCATTTTTCTCATCTCTGCTTTAAAAAGAAAAGTGCATTGCCCTAAATAGCACTGAGAATTTAACATTCATTTATGGCAAAGATTGATGAGCATCTTGAGTTGTGTCCCTTCATTAAACATCCTCACTTGATTCCCTTCATTTAGAGTCAGAGATTAAGGAGTTGAGATTCTTCCCTGCTTGTACACGAACATTTGGTGTTAATACGGTTTATGTGTTTTATTTTTTTTCTTGCGTCTGACTGTATGTTTATATATTGATGTGGGTGTGTTTTTTTGGTGCCTGTTTATTTCTGTTGATTTATTTTATAGTCAGTTTGCTTTTGCCTGACAGAGATTCATAACCTCTAGCTTGGATTATGGCCAAGTGTAGTCAGTCGGGAGAGTTAATTTGAATAGTAACCAAGGAGTCTTATCCCTACTTCATCACCAGAGCTTATCAAATTTTATGTAGCCACAGATTCATAACCTCTAGCTTGGATTATGGCCATGTGTAGTCATACTTGAGAGTTAATTTGAATAGTAACCAAGGAGACCCATCTCTACCTCATCACTAAGGCCTATTGAATTTTATACACCAATGATTTAGTACTGACATTATAATAGTTGCCTTGTTTTGTCAGATGGAATTAAACTGACTATAGTTATGTATGTGTTGAATTGTAATATGTTATCTTTATATCTCTATTCTTATTTGTAATTCGTGAGAAATTGTGCCAATGTAATGTCATGTTCATATGTTTAAATTTTGTAACTACAGTATATGGAATAGGGTGTCGGGCTATAGATAGGTAGATAGATATAGAAAGATCCTAAGGTGCCCATGGACTGAACTATTTTGATATACCGCTTCGTATCACACAGTCATTTGCCATATCTTCCTAAGGGGAGGCAGTAGCTCGATCGGTGGAGAGTTGGCTTGCAGTCCCGAGGGACCCAGGTTCGAATCCTCGCTGGGGCAGGGCACAGTTTAAGGATTTGAATTTAATTAAATCAGGCTTTACTGATCTACCAGAAGACCCGCCGACATGTCGTAAAAATAACCCCGCTAATACCAATACACCAGTCCTGTATGAGACAGCCTTAGCATGTATTCAATATGGACGGTGGGTGTTAAGCGCCGGAGTGGTGACATGTAGAGGAGTATGGTATGTAGGAGGAAGGATGGGCCTTGATAGCAGGCTGTAAAGCCTATGCCCAGAGTCGGACACATAAAAAAAAAAAAAAAAAGTGTGCAAGAATTAATTTGCCTGTCAGGTCCCTATCATCTATTAACTTGTCTCAGAAATCAGCAGCATTATGTGTTGAGCAGATTATTTTGTGCAATATTCAGTATTAGGCAGACTGTGTTGTATAAATTTATAGGCTGTCCACCATCACAGCCAATTGTTTATACATTTTAGAACGATCATTATGTTTATTTTAAGGCTATGTTGTTGATATTTCTCCTTCATTGTTGCATTTTCTTTGTGTATTGTTTGGGTATTTGTGATGGTGTTGGTGTCTGTTGTGTTGGGTTGTGGAGGTTTATGATTCTAGAGAGAGACAGAAAAATGCAAATGACAGTGATTTAACATCGGTGTTGGAATGAGCAAGTATGTGTGATGTGCCAATGGTTGTATGTGTGTATAAGATATTGGGATTTGAATGGTGAGTGGATGAGTGTCAGAGGCATTTCAGTGGGATTGCAGTTGGCTAGTTTCTCCCTCTTTTGGGTTTCCTCTTTGCTTTATGGGCCCTGTACATTCCATCTATATGTAAAAAAATAGATACAGTAAATAAATAAAAGAATAGGGGGTGTGACTCCTTGAAAAAGAAAAAAAATGGGATGATAATAATGATGATAAGTCCACTTCACTAGGCATGGTATTGATAGTTCTCCCCCTTGATGCTTGTTCATTTTTTGTTCTTTGTTCACTGGAAATAAAATTGAAAGAGAGAGAGAAATTGGGAGAGAAACCTTGCCCTAGTGCTAAAAATCATTACAAGCCTCTGACCCTCCCATCACCTGTACTGAGAATGTTCCCCCCACCTTTCCTTAGCATAAAAATTAATTCTTTTATCATATTCCTTTGTCAGTAGATGATAAACTAATTAGATGAAGATTATGCTGTTTTGAAGATTTTTTTTTTTTGTGTGTGTGTGTGTGTGTGTCCGACTCTGGGCATAGGCTTCACAGCCTGCTACCAAGGCCCAGTCGTCCTCCTACAATCTACATGTCACCACTTCGGCGCTTAACACCCACCGTCCATATTGAATACATGCTAGGGCTGTCTCATACAGGACTGGTGTATTGGTATTAGCAGGGTAATTTTTACGACATGTCGGCGGCTCTTCTGGTAGATCAGTAAAGCCTGATTTAATGAAATTCAAATCCTTAAACTGTTCCCTGCACCAGCGAGGATTCGAACCTGGGTCCCACGGGACCACAAGCCAACTCTCTACCGATCGAGCTACCGCCTCCCTGTGTATTAGTAATTTTTGGTTTGTAATTCCACTTGACTAAGAAATCCTGGCAGCCCCAAAGATATATGTTGAAGGATTGTCTGTTGTGGTAGTGTGATGGTGTGCGAGGAGGCCTTACACTGTGGTACCTGTGGTAAGTGTTTTATGGTAGTGTGATGTGATAGTGTGTGTGGTGAGTGTTGTGGTGTGGGAGGAGGCATTACACTGTGGTAAATGTGAATGTGTTGTGGCGTGAGAGGAGGCATTACACTGTGGGCATAGTGTATTGTCTGTGAGTTGTATATTTTGTTGGCACTGAAGTAGAGAAAGATAAGATGATGATTGTGTTGAAGTCTGGTTATACTCATGTCACTCTAACTTCGCACTATTTCTCATGTTTTTGCAGCTTTTTTTTTACATTTCCCACTGGCAGAAACAAAATATTATAGACCTACCTTCTTTCCATAGCTTTTCATCATGACAAGCATCATATTTTAATGCTTGTTTACTGTATTTTTACAACTCAGCATTCATGAGAGAGCATAAGCCATTTTTAAACCAAGTTAGAGTAGAGAGACAGTGTAGGTGTAATTGTGTTTTTCTGGGTATGATTATGTCTGAAGGTTGGGTGTCTCATGATGGTTTTTGAAGGCCTCTGTTGTATATGTAGGTACTAGCTATGCACCATCTGAAATAGTAGAAATAAAGTTAAAAAAAAAAAAGTGGATGGCGGCCACAGCCACTGGCGGACTGCACTTAGGCTACCAGTATTGCAGATGGTTGGAGCTGGTGACCTGTACTGTGATATTCCATATGTTTTCACAGCACAGCTCCCTTCGAATGGGGGTCATTTTAAGGGGGTAGGAAAATATGTTAGTTAGAGGAGGAAGAGGGATGCTGAGGCAGTGCATGTAGTGTTGAAGGTTTTGAATTGCTGTAGTGGCTAGGTAGTGAGTATGTACAGGATAAATTAACAGAAAAAAAGGAAATAAGAAAAAAAAAGAAGGAAAAAAAACAAAAATGGTTGCACGTTTTATTTGGATGGAGGTCACTTTTTAATACATTTGGGGAAGTGGTCAAGTGATAGGTCTAGTACAACTTCCTTGGTGGTTTAAATGGTCATAATGCCTTTATTTTCCTCTGACAAAGTGGGGTCAGACTGGTGGGTCAGTTGAACTAATAATCAAGGAGACTTATTCCTGTCATTACTAAATTTCACTATATGGGATTGGCCCAGTTCTGTCAGATAAAAATAAACTAACTTATTATGAAGAGGTACATAGTGAGGCTGGGGGGGAGGAGGCAGTCTTGAAAGTCTGTGTGGAGGTCTTGTTGGGGGTGTGGTGGTGGTTTACAATGCTAATGTGTTCGTGTTTTTCTGGTTAGAGAGTCCCTTGGTTGTCCTGTGTCTGTGTGTTTAGCCACAAGGGAGTTTTGGCACTGAGAACACCAGCTGGTATTGGTGTTGACGTTGAATGGAAAAGTCGTGGCATTGATAATTTTGAAGCACTTGTGTAGAAAAAAATGTGCGAGGTAGTCAGGATTCCAGGGGCTAAAATATTTAAGGTCAGTGAGTGAGCATCTGGCCCTTTTTACTGGACATGGCCTGGTTATATCAGTGCCACCACATGAAGGTGTCTGCCCAGCACCACATTTTTATAACAGCTGGGTGCGGAAGGTGAGAATCAGGGGTAGGGTTGCGAAAGGCAGACTGAAAGACTTGAAATGAGGTCATAGTGTGTCAACTCAGGGATAAGGAACTAAATAAGGAGGCTGCCAGAGATCAAGCAGCCATTAGGTGACCAAGACCATCACAAGCATGTTGGAGCTTTTACAAATGATACATGAACAATTCGAAAATACTAAATCACTACTAAGGGCCCACCAAGCACTCTTAATTTCAAGTTTAAGAAGCTCCATTTAGCATAGCACTGAATTATATTAAACATTATTTGAGATGTTATGGCACATTTTCAACGCTATTACACACAATATGTGTAAATTGTGAGTTTTGTTTGTGTATAATGCCAATCAAAAGTACAGTAATTCCTCATTTAATAATTGATATATATTCTCGTAAATTGCTGATTGGTAAACATTTAGGGTTAGGTCCCAGCAAGAGGGACTCTTTCTCAAACATTTAAGGATCATATGCAAGACAGCAACTAAATATGAAAATAATTGTGTTATTTGAATTAATATTTTTGGATGAATTAACGTTGATCTTTCACAGCACACCTTTGAGATTAATTAAGAAGCATATTATGTGAAAAGTGTTTGTATTTTTGACTGACAGATTAAGAGAAAAACCGTGCTTGGTGAAAGTGTCTTAAATGGAGAATTACTGATAGGGGTTTGCCAGTTAGTTGTTATTTGACTAACAAGCAGTTTCTGAAGCTTGAACTGATGATACCCTTTGTTGGTATTATACTACAAATGAAAAATTTGAGTGTTTATTCTCTGTGTGTTTTAGTATTTCATATAGTTAAGTATTGTATTAGGCTTCCTCTTCTTCTCTTCCGTCCTTTTCATCTCTTCTTCCTTCCTCCTCCTCACCTTACCATCCAATCTCTCAACCACCACCATCCTGCAACCCACCCTACCACCACCACCATCCTGCAACCCACCCTACCACCACCACCACCCTTCAACCCACCCTGCCACCACACCCACCCTTCAACTCACCCTGCCACCACACCCACCCTGCAACCCTTGCTATGCCCTGTCAGATGTCCCTTGCTATTTCTGCCATCCATGTCCTGTCACTCCTGTCCTGCCATCACTTACCTGCCCTGCACCCTTCCACTGTCCTCCCCTTCCCTACACCCTTGCAATACACAGCCATGCCCTCCTCTGCACCTTTGCAATACAGCCATATTCTTCCCTACACCCTTGCAACACAGCCATAATCTCCCCTACACCCTTGCAATACACAGCCATACCCTCCCCTGCAGCCTTGCAATACGCAGCCATACCCTTCCCCGCACCCTCACAATACGCAGCCATTCCCTTCCCTGCACCATTGCCATACCCTATCTTGCACCCTTGCTATGCCCTCCCACATCCCCTCTGCCCTGCCCAGCACCCTTACAATAACCAGTCATGCCCTTCCCTGCACCCTTATTGTGCCCTATTGTTCATGCCAACCCTGTCATGCTATCTCTTACTTCCTCTGCACCCTTGCTATGCCCTGCCATCCCTGTACCCAGTCATACTTTCCCTTGCACACTTACTGTGCCCTGCCATCCTACTCTTCTTGCCTTCCTCTGTCCTTCCTTGTCATCTCTGCTGTTCTTGCCTTGCTGTGCTGCCCTGCTCGTCATGTTTATCACTCTTTTAATAAAAACCCTTCCTCCATCTCCCCTTTTCCTTCCTGTCTTTACCCCCTTCCTCCATGCTTTCTTCCTTTTCTACCCCTCCTTCCTTCTGCTTTTCATTTTTTTCTCCCCTTATTCATTTTTCTTCTCCCACATCATCCTCCACCTAACCCATTTTCTTCACCCTCTCACCTTTCCTTCTCCTCTCTCTCTTCTGCTCCTCCAACTTTCCTCCTCCTTCCATCCCTCTCCTCTTTTCTTGACCCTTTCCTCTCACTCTCCCCCTATCCTCCATCCTCTTTATTTTTTTCTTGTCATTTCTCTTCTACTCCTTTCTTGTTTTTCCTCTTCTACTCTTTCATCTGCCTCTTCTCCTTTTCCTCTTCCACCTCTCCTTCTTTCTGCTTTCCCTCTTCATCTCCAGCTTCCCTCTTCCTCATACTCCCTCTCTAACTCTTTCTCCCATCCCTCTCCATTTCCCCTTTTCCTTTACCATTTATCTTCCTCCTTCTCTTCACTCTCTTTCCCATATTCCTTTCTCCTCCTCCCTCTCATCTTGTCTTCTCCACCACCCTTATCTTCTTGTCCTCTTCCCTCTCCTATTCTTCATTCTCTTCTTCTCCCATTTCCCCTTTATTTTTCCTCTCTTCCCCCTCCTCTTACTCTTCCCTACTATGCCTCTCTTTCCTTTTCCCCTTTATCTTCCTCTCCTCTCTCTGCCTCTACCCCATCCACTTCCTCTTGCACCTCCCTTTCACTTCTCTGTACTATTCTTCCTTCCCTGTATTCTTTTCATTCTCCTGTCTCTTCCTCCTCTTCTATCTTCCCTCCATGTCCTCCTCCACCCTTTTCCTTCCCCCCTGTTCTTCCTCTTCCTTTTTTCCCATCCTTCCTTTTTCTCTTGCACCCCTCCTTCATTCTTTTCCTACCCCATTTTCCCTATCCCATATTCCTCTTCTCCCCCTTCCTTTCCTCATCTCTTCTGCCCCTCCCCCCTTTGTCTACTACCACTCCCTGCTTTCTCTTTTACCCCTCCCACATTCCTCTCCTATCCTGCCCCCTTCCTCTCCTGTTCTACCCTCCCTTTTCCTCACCTCTCCTTTCCTGTTCTACCCCCCCC